>LGRX02016500.1:0-28036 GCA_001247695.2 Cymbomonas tetramitiformis
ATCTGGAGGGCACAGTGGACACACAAGCATCTTGAGGGCAGACGTGGACAGACACGCATGTGGGGGGCACAGTGGACACACGCGCGTCTGGGGGGCACTATGAAGACACACGCATCTCGGGAGGCATGGTGGACACACAAGCATCTTGGGGGCACAGTGGACAGACACGCATGTGGGGGGCACAGTGGACACACACGCATCTGGGGGGCACTGTGAAGACACACGCATCTGGGGGGCATGGTGGACACACACGCATCTAGGGGGGCGCCTGCCGGGCGCATGGAACCGAGCTTGGGGCGCGCCTGCCGGGCGCATGAAACTAAGCTGGGGGGGCGCCTTGTCGGGCGCATGGAACTGAGCAGGGGGCGCACATGCCGGGCGCATGTGTGGTTTGGTGTGGTGTGTGTGTGGTGAGCAACAGGAGCGATTGGAGCAACAAAGCATGCCGCGACATGACCAGCGAAGCCATCGAGGGAGCGTGGACATCGCCGTTGCCGTTAACCCACATGATCTGATTAGTAGCCGACAAGAATGTTGTTGCCATAGGAATTAGCCACGAAGAAGTGAAAAATTCATCCATGGTAGAACGTAGGTTGCAATCTTGCAAATGATTAGAGAGATGCGCTTAGGTTGGCGGGCGGCAATGTAAGTAAGGCATGTATATAAATGTAAATGTGTGTGGGGCATGCATTATGTTGGGTAGGATTGTTGGTGTTACACGTAAACACGTGTTTCAGAAATGTGACCGTGGCAAGGAGAGTGTGGGCAAGTCCCCGACTACACAAAGGTATCGGGTTGGCAGCCCAAAATTTGTGTGGATCCCTTCTTGTGGAGGGCCATGGGCATTCCAAGCAAGGAGGCAACTTTCTTGATTCAATCCTTAGCCACACACCGTGGAAAGCAAGGGGGGTTGAGTAGCGGTGTTAAGCGGCAATTATAGGTTGAATACCCTTCCAGAGGGTTGTCTACTTGGGAGGAATGCCCGTCACGTGCCTGAGCACACTTAATAATGGATAACATGAGTATAGGGGGGGTGGGGGGGGGAGCATGCATAACTTGCAATGAAGCCCTTTTCAGTGCCTGGAAAGGCATTTTCAGGGCCTGGAAAGTGCATGCACAACTTGCAATGAATCCCTGAGGGCCTGAAAGACATTTTCAGGGGCTGGAAAGTCATTTTCAGGGCCTGAAAATGGTTATCAGGCCCTGGAAACGAGTTTTCAGGGCTCGAAAATGGTTTCAAGGGCCTGAAAATGGTTTTCAGGCCTTGAGAACTCATTTTCAGGGCCTGAAAATGGTTTTCAGGGCCTTGAAAACTCATTTTCAGGGCCTGAAAATGGTTTTCAGGGCCTTGAAAACTCATTTTCAGGGCCTGAAAATGGTTTTCAGGCCCTGATTACTCATTTTCAGGGCCCGAGAATGGTTTTCAGGGCCTGAAAATGGTTTTCAGGGCCTGAAAATGCCCTAAAACCATTTAGGGCCTGAAAACGAGTTTTCAGGGCCTGAAAATGGTTTTCAGGGCCTGAAAATGGTTTGCAGGGCCTGAAAATGGTTTTCAGGGCCTGAAAATGGTTTTCAGGGCCTGAAAATGGTTTTCAGGGCCTGAAAATGGTTTTCAGGGCCTGAAATTTTCAGGCCCTGAAAACCATTTTCAGGGGGCAAGATGAGGACATGAGAATATAATTCTAAACTTTATATAACACGAAAAGTGAATAATATTTTCAGGCCCTGAAAACAAAGTTCAGGGGGCATCTTAAGAGTGTGAATTCGCAATTTTCAGGCCCTGAAAATTGGTGTAAAAATTATATTATCCATAAAGTTTTTTCTAAGGTGTATAACTAGCCTAGTATAAAACAAGTTCAGACCCTGAAAGTGATTTTCAGGGCCTGAAAACCATTTTCAGGGGGCAATTTTTCAGGGGGCACAAAAAAAAATCAGGGGGCAATCGTAAGTAGCCCCCCATCTGCCGGATTTACTCCGTATATACGCATACGTTACGCCGTATACCGTATTTTACGCCGCATATACGCCGTATATACGCGATACGGTGATTTCTCGACACCGTAACCGTATTCAGCCGTAAGTCTCCACTTTGGACAATGGTAAATTTGATTTTTAATGACTACTTGCACTACCTTGCAGCTTGCACATTTTGTCATCATCACCCAATTTACTCTAGACATGCGGTTTGCCTGATGATTATAATAACAATCCCATGCTCTTAATAAATCATCAATTACTCAACCGTTTTTTTCAAATGTATCAATGATACAATACATTCCAAATATGAATTGCTCAACACTACTTAACTTTGCTTTCCTATAGGTCGTTCGACATTAGCTAAAGCATTTCTTGCGCGAACAGGTGTTCCGCTCGGTGAAAACGAACTGGCTAAGCTCCATAAGCAGTCCGGCCGAGTGCTTTTATCATGCATCTCGGAAACCCGGATAATACGAAATAATGACTGACAGTACAGTACTACTGTACTGTCATCCTAGCTACTAGCGGAGTCACGGTTCCTATCAGAGACAGGTCAGGCTAGGGGCTATCAGAGCCCATAATAATAACCCTGAACCTAAAGTCCAGCACACCACCCGGAGCTGTGACTGTAGCTAATAGGGCTAGGCAAGCGGTGTTAGGGCTGATATGCGAGCCCACAAATATTATACAATATATCAAATAAACACTGTGCTGTTGAACGGCACACACAAGTGTAACAGTCAAGCGGGTTGTGAGTTGCAGTCTCTGAATAAAGAACTGCTGAAGCACAACGCTTCCTCACTTTGTAATACGTCTCCCATCATCTTAGATGGTACCGCCATTGGGTTGTGAACCCGAGACGTAGGTTGAACGACCAGTATTGTAATAACGACTAGTTCGTTCATACTGTGCATGCGTGTTCCGCACATGCTTAAAGCAAGATGGTTCTTGTTTGTATTCAAGATGTATCTTTGCTTTGCCATCTTCGAGTTCGACGTACGAACTCTCGATGACAGGGATGCCAGATGATGTGACATTATCATCTGGCGACATGTACAGTCATCGTCGACCGTACTGACGACTGTCATAATAATATGTGACGCGACTCGACATGTACAGTCATGGTCGACCGTACTGACGACTGTCATAATAATATATGACACGACATGACATGACATGGTATGACATGTCTGACAGGTATGACACATATGACATGTATGACACATATGTCATCGGTCATGACCCTGACAGATCCCCCCTCTTAAAAGAGTTGTGACCTCACAACGGGCATACCTTTGTATATGTCTATGATGTCTTTGTTGTTGTCGCTTCTTGCTGGTACCAGTCTTCTTACACCGATTTGAGGCGTCCCTCATGGTGTTTTTAGGTTATTGGGGGGAACTGAGTCCACTTTAGTCCCTCACCTTAGGCATTTAGCCCTACAGTTCTTAGGATGTAGCCCCCATGAATTGCGTATCGTATTTCAGAGTGACGTTTCAAGGTATCTTCCGAGGTTTACGTTACGGATAGATATTTGCGCTTGCCGTCGACACCTTCGATGATCGACGATTTAACGAACGATTCTCGGCGATAATGCATCCACCTCTTCCTCCCTTCAGAGAGCTTACTCCCCCGAAGTTCACAGGAATACTATGGAGAGCCCCTTTCGAATATTTCGAAATGGCTTCTTTTTAATGCAGCGGAGGAGGCCCTGCTTACGAGATATCGGAGGGTCTTTATAAGTCCACTTTAAATCCTCACCCGTCTGCCAAACTCCCTTTTTTCGGTCCGGTACGCGCGCTTTGACGAACATCTATCGCGATGAGTGAGAATGGATTCGCCACGTACTAATGTGAAATTTGTTTAGTTATGTTTGTCAAGCACAACTCAGGATCACAACTCTGTCTACCTCAATCTCCGGTAGCTGCGGATGATTGGCCAAAAGTCCGATGACAAACCACGGCTGGCAAAGGTAGCATTAGCAGTTTTTCACAGATATTGGTACCCGCATATGCGTATCTGTGTAAGGGTATGATTTATACAAGGCTCACTACACCTTAGCAAGGAAGGATCAATTCCTGCTCCTGTCATATCAATTTGATGCAGGGTAAAAAATGTTAGGGATATAACCCTGCAGTTCTCGGGTTGCAGCCCATTGCACCGAAGGTGCATCGCAGTTTTGGGATGCAGCCCTGCAGTTCTTGGGATGCAGCCCTGCAGTTCTTGGGATGCAGCCCTGATATATATATGTGACCGATGGACGAAAACCTCTTGGGTACATGTTTCCACGGCCTGATTATTATTTGGTCGGCAATTATTGGCAAAAGTCATCGGCTATCAGCTTTTGACTTAGAAGCCACAATGTTATAGAAGCTGCGACCTATTGTAACCATATGCAGCAGTTATGCCTTCAGCATACGTAGACAATATGATTATGTGGAACTTATAATCCCACTTAAGTTGCATCATGTTAAATTTATCCAGGTGTTAACAAGTGTTCAGGATTTGATAAGGGGTTGACGCCCCACAAGCCAAAGGTCACTGTCTCATAAGGCTCGCCTCAAGTGTGCGGCTTTGAGGATTAGCATCCTGGCGAGGCACAGTCATGATGCTTCCTAGTCCATAATGGAGCTGGAAATGAGAATGCTCAAGATATCCGAAGACAGGAAGGCTTTTGGTTGGCCAGTGTTACTGTCAAGATGCTTAACCTTGATGGAATGGCATTAGGATACAAACTGTGCAACCATGCATGTGACTTATGTATTGGTGTATGACTTTGATGAATTGTCTCTTGTCATGAACCTGGAAAGAATGACGGGCAAATAGCTAGAGTGGCGGATTTACTCACTCGGCTTTGCTGTTTATGGAATTCGATGCCTGATGGCACAACTGGCAATCCTTTGCTCAGATGCTTTCCTTAAGACATTGGTAACAACTTGTGTGCCAGCTTCTCTAGATTTGGGGAGAAACCATGGATCAACAATTCATCAATCAAAACACATGTATCAAGGTTGATTCATCGAATCTTTCAACTCTTGAATTTCGACAATCAGCATCTCAGGCTGTTGACGTCAAAGTGATGGTCGTAAGCTTACAATATAGCTTATTCACATTTGAAAAACCATCGTTCTCCAGTGTCAGTGCCCTTCATATAATATGATAGAGCCGGAGAAATATGCATCTATGATTTCTTCATAATGAACTTTATGTGTCAATAAGTCAAATAAGACTTCATTTGATGTTTCAATCGGCATGATGTACCGTGTCATCAACTTTATGGCTGCTATACACAGATGCTGGAACTTTTGATAAGATTTTTAATCTTCCAAGCAAAATCACAATGATGTAAATCAATTTGTGGCAGCTGTATGAAAAATGAATGAATCTATACTCTTCCTCCCCCTCGCAAAAAGAGATGTATCAAACCAATCAGATGGTGATGGAGGATGTTATTCAATCATTATGTTATGTGAAAAAATGGTTTGATAGAGAATCAGACTGAGATTACTCATCGAATGCTTTAGAGGTAACAATGTCAATCTGAACATTGATTCTCTCTACGTCATATTGGCAATATGCCTGACGTTTTTGAATGTGGCAAATGCCAGATGATGTCAAATGCAGTTGTTGGGTTGCAGCCCACATACTTTGTCAGTTCAGGGTCACTATAGTGTACCCAACTTAGACAATGGTTCTGGATAATGATTGTCATGATGAACAAAGAAATCAGTACCGAAGTTAACTTTGGTATCGAAGCTAATGGAGAGTCAATCAAGAAGTGTCCGTAATGACAACAACTTACTACGAGTTGTATTTTCGTAGTTGATGGATGGCTGACATGTCATTTCATTATGAATAGAACATGGCATTGCCTAGTGATATGTGTATATTCTTCAGCACATGATCACTTATCTCAATGGTGCCCATTTTATTTTTGGGCAAACACTATTCAGAGACTTGTTATGATAAAGAAGTATGAATGATGAATGTGTCATTTCAATCCGATAGAATTGTGACTTGTTTTATGACTATACAATTTCTGTCACTTTCCAGAATGAGGATGAACTGTGCTTGGAGACCGTATGCAGATTGCGGGTTTTCCAAGACTTCGTGGCCTAATGGATGAGGCAACAAATTTCTAAACATTCCCGAATGAGCTTTCAAAGAGTCTTTATTCCTCAATGAAGCATGCTTGTCTTATGTGCCAAAATGTTATGAAATTACAAATATGGTGTCAATCTATATGTGGATGGTTTATACCATTGTATGTTATTCCACAAATAAATGGTGATATCAGAATAAAACTTTGGACAATTGCAACTTAGTACAAACCCGAGTGCATTCAAGTCCATTTGTATGTTCAGAATCTGAATCTAATGTGCTTTCTATATGCACAGGATAGAACATTTTTTCTATGCGATTCTGGATTCAGGAACTAGAGTCAATGTAAACGTCTTTTCATATTTCAGACGATGAAACCCTTATTCCCTTAGGTGCAATACCTTATTGTAAGGAATAGTCATTTTCAATACAAGTTTCAATCGATTTTCTCAAATCTGTCACTTTTATGATGATCAAATTGGTCAACTTTACAACATAACCACTTCCTCTCGCTGAAGGAGATGACTTCCATCATAGGGCGGTATATTAGCTATTTTCATATGACACTGAAAAACATGAATAACTATTGGAGAATTTTGGGATAAACATCCTGGATTGGCTGTGCTTGATTGCTCTATGCCCAAGAATGACCGAAGAGATTGCTTGCCATTTTTCAGCCATATAGCGTGGAGGCTGCTTAACAACGGTTGGGTCATAAGCTAAATAGCTATGTCAGCTATGTCGGAGGCTGAATAGCCATGATTGCACAGACTCTGTCTTTCATGATGAATCGACCTCTGAGAAATGGTTTCTGAAAAAATCAATTGACAACAACTCAACCTTTTGGTATGATGTAGAGCTGATGATCTTTGTTGCACTTCAATTGTTTAATGTGCACTAATGAAATGCCTCGTGATATATAATCTCACAGAATAGGCATTGCTCAATGGCGATATGATCAGATATGTAATGATCAATGAAGACAAGATGGTTGGTATGGCTCATTCAGCAGGCATAATTACCTCAAAGAGATGCCAATACACGGATACATATCAAGACATAAGGGCAATAGGCTTATTGTATAGCCTTCAAGGCAGCTAGCATTTATGCTGCATTGGTCAGCTCAGTGGCTTTGACCTTTCTAGGTGTTGTACTCAGGCCGTGGCCTGCATATTGCATTGAGTAATCTTGACACCTTTAATGATCCAATCAGATGATATGTATGAAGTATCAAGAATGGTTGCCCTTTTCAATGATCATCGGTGGCAGAGGCTATAGTGCTTGCACCGTGTCAGTATACAATTCTAGTCTGGATACATGCTAGACCAGATGTATACAATGTCTAGGTCTTCAAAATCAAGCTCATGTGAATGTCATGGCTGATGTATGTGTCAACTTTCATGGAGTTCTGCATGGTTTGACTGTATATAGTCAGGCTTACCAAAACAAAAACAATGATGCAACTTACTTGTTTTATTATTTGTCTTTATTATTTATTATTTATTTGGTTTTAGTTGTATTTCTAGCTTATCATCTTCCCCCCTCAAGGAAATGTATTGCTAGGCGGTTGTCAAGCGCCGTTCAAATACAACAGAGGTCCGACCTCTGTGTGATGACGTGATAGTTATTATGAAGCTGGATAGCAGTTCTCGGGATGCAGCCCCTTGCACCGAAGGTGCATTGCAGTCGTTGGGATGCAGCCCGAATTCACGTCATCAGCGTGGGTCATATAGTGCCCAAGCATGTGCTATATATATACAACACTACCCTCCAGCGAAGTGGTTTGCTATTACCATCATTATATGCTGTGGGATATCAAATATATGATCAGAGAGCATGGTAATATGTGTACCATGTTTGTCAATATCGGAGAGACTGTGTCTTCCTTAAAATCCTCATGACTATATGTATAATGGTGCTATACTGATGTCAACACCTTTACTCTGAGTGATTTATTGATTTCAGATGTGATGTCGTGGCAAAAAATATGTCCACGTCATTGGCACGAGTCATGTTGTGTCCATGCATACACGATCTTAGCGCAGGTCACAATACAGTGCCCGAGCATACGCGATTTTAGCGTAGGTCACATTGTGCCTCTGTTTATTACATATGAGAATATATGTTACTCATCTTTGTGAGTCTAGACAGCATTGTGCTGATTGCAATGCTTTCTCTGGTGACTTATATATCACTGATTATACCTAATGTGGTGATCAGTCCAGTGCAATATTTTGTCACCGGGATGTACAGGGATTGTGAATGATTGCAATCCAGCCGGAGGAATAATCCCAACAGCTTATTCTGTACTAATGAATTCATCGGAGTTATACTCATTTCGACGATTCTAAAACCCATGTCATTGTAGTGATGACAACTCATGTGAATATATAGGGTTTTTATCAGAATGCTTTTATGTGATGTCAACATATTATGAACAATTCACTTGCATCTCAGGACAAAGGAGTTACGCTTGGAAGGTCTTGCATGGTGGTCACCAACAGTTATCAGCTGTTATTCGGGTGCCAAATTCTGCCTTTAGCACTGGGACTATATCAACCAGTCTTACAGCGATGCACTTGTCCTTCCCACTCTTATATACAGCTATAGTGCCAAAGTATATCAGGTGGGATATATATATAATATAACTATCATCTTCTGATCCAGGAAATGCAATTAAGTATGGTATCAGGTTATATGTTATGTATATAGTTCAGCATTCCAAACTTACTCGAGAATGTAAATGCTGAGCAAGAGTCAACTTATAGTCATTGGGACATAGTTTCCCATCCGAGTTTACACTTTGTTAGTGATGGTGGATTTTAACGTTGTACAGATTTCAACGTTACTTGTGGATGCAGTGATTTTATCAAAAGCAATCCATCATAATCACCAGATCGGGAAAATGGATATGTGTATAATCCTATCCACCTTCTTCCCCCTTCGAGGAAGTGTGAACACATAGGCAGTCAGTTGCCTATATACCTCATAGCTTATAGCTTATAGGTTATAGCATGCAGTCCTTATAGGAAGCAGCTGTTACAGTTTTAGGGTTGTTGCCCAACAGTTCTTGGGTTGTTGCCCGACAGTTCTTGGGTTGTTGCCCGATTTATAATCATGTCTGTGTCGAAAACAGCATGATATGTTAATGCTAAATACGAAGTTTATCGAAATTATAGTAGCATTTTAGGGCATGTCATGTTACAGTGGCCCATATACCCAATAGTATGATTAGGGTGTTACATGGGATCTGTAACCCTAAAATAGGTAAAAAATAAGCAGTATAATTTTTTTGCAAAGGTTTTTAAGCAAAACTGCATTTAATACCTAAATAAATGTAAGGTGGTTTTCAGAGGGTACGTTACACCCCTGACACACACATTTAATTTTAGGGGTGTTACAGGGTGTTACAAGTGCTGTATAAATCAGGGAATATTCAGATATAGCTGAATAATCAGATCAGCAAAAAAATCCACACACATTTTTCATTTTGAAATCATGCGTGGGAGTTTTTTACGTATTTTGTTACAGCCAACATGTATACCCCTATATATTACACACCTAATATCTAGGGTGTTACACGAGATATGACCATGGTCATTATGATTTTCTGATACCTTAATAGGTATAGAATCATATAATTTAAAATAAAATGGGCACACATTTTTCATTTTGAAATCATGCGTGGAGCATTTTTACCCATTTTACAGCTTTTTCAGCTATCTGATATATTGCCTCGGTGACATATCTCAGTGTATATGTGGAATGTAAAGTACAGAATCACTGCAATAAACTTCACTTGTGCACATGATAAATTTCATGGCAAATAAGTGAATTGTGCTGTATATCAACATCTATGGTTGATAGCATTTCTGGGTTTTACTGATTTAAACCCATGGCAGCAAATGTACATTCTGGTGATATATAAGTTATTAACTTAAGTGGGAACATCCTGTTAGGAACATCCACTTTAGTGATATTTGTCAATCTATGATCTGTTCTGAGCATAGGTCTGTGCTCTAAGATTTATCAAAATGATATATCTTATTTAGAACATATCTGGACATTGCTTGATACAATCACAGCAATTTAACACAACACATTTGTATGTGTGTGTTGTCCTTAACAACTATATCAGATGTCATGTAGATACTGATCTGAGAGTTGCATGCATTTGAACTGATCAGATCTGAATCAACTGTCAATATGCAACGTAGTTGTTGTTGTTGCTCCAGCGATGATATGTGGAATGACGAGTGGACTGCACCCAACAGTTACCAGCTGTTTCATGGGTGCAGTATCTTGCCTTCGGGTCTGGAGATAACTCCATCCAGCCCTACAGCATCTTGTCTTATCCTGCTCCCTTATCTATCGCAATCACTGACATTTTCCACGCACATGTGTTTGGAAAATGGTATGTACATTATCATACACATAGTAGATATTTAAGTTAATCAATTCACTTTGAATCAGTGAATGTTAATACATACAATGCAGTGTGTGTGTATGCATGCAGTGCTTACTGATTAGCACTTTTATCAGTGTATGTGTGTGTGTGTAAGATAACTTTTACACACTTTACAGTAGAATATGTTCTGGATATTACAATATCCTAGACAATTCATCATGCAAGATAGTCAGCATACCATGCACTGAATACATCTAACATGATATATCAAGTTTAGGGATTATTGTAATTCCATAATAATCTCATTACAAAATGAGTTGCTGGGTATATTTCACATACAGCTCCGGTGAATATCCTTTCAGTAATCCATAGTAGAACAATATGTTGTCCGAGGAGTATCTCGACTCCACCGGGTCACATTGAGCTAATTACTATGTTAAGATTACTGAATAGGCACCTTATACTGTATGGGTTCTAATATAGTTTAGCATGCACTGCAATGTGCTTATGCAATGTTCATGTATCACAGCATGATGCTAGTATACCAGTTGCTAACGTGATCAAACTGATATATATACACTACAGCTGGTATCGTGATCAAGCTGTATTATTAATGCATGCACAATTCACAATGTTGCAATCACTCAGCATAAAATGTATACATGGTATAATAATGCATGTACTGCATGTTGGTGATTGCTGCAAGTGAATGGTGTGCCCAACTTAGACAATGGTGTGCCCAACTTAGACAATGATGTGCCCAACTTAGACAATGTTGTGCCCAACTTAGACAATGATGTGCCCAACTTAGACAATGGTGTGCCCAACTTAGACAATGGTCCACACTCACATATTGTGCACACATTATTATATTTCTGATGAGCATGAATGCTGATGATTAAGAATATTTGTGCAGTTGATCTTAGCAACATCTCGACATCATCATCATCGCAAATTGAAATCTTTCATAGCACGCTGCAAATAACTTATGCAAAAGGGCGCGCTGCTGATGAAAAGCATATATTGTCGTCGCCATTCATCAACGCATTATACGAGCGCTGACATGTATACGAATCAAAATTCCGTCGATGACCACTATGCCATATATCATTCTGAACAATTTTCGAGCGTGATTCATACAAGCGCGCATGTAATTGGTATGCATGCTGTAAGCTGCGATCCATTTTTGCAAAAATATGCGACCATCGCGCATGCTGCCAACTGCAAATTAGTGACCATCGCGCATGCTGCCAACTGCAAATTAGTATATCGCGCATCAACATGTATGAAGCCGTACAAAAAGCAATTTGGTGCAATCATGAAAATCGTGATGCTGCGCTGATGACTTTCCGCGCGGAAACGATTTCGCTGCTGATTCGTCGCATCTGCGAACATGCATACATTTGCGAACCATTTATGCGAGTACGTTTCATTGCTGCGCTGATGTATGCCATATGCACACCTTATCGTGTAGTATGTGCGATCAGCTGTTTCTGCGAGTGCGCTTCTGTGAACGCGAAAATTTTCTCGCACGCTATCTTCGCTATTGCAGCAGATATATCAATATTCAATTTATGCGAGTGCGTCGCCTTATGTGCTCCGCAACCTGTCAACACAAATTAATGATATCTGTGCGCTGCACACAATTGAGTTCTCGTATCGTGCCTTGACGAGTTTTTTTGAGAATACCATTATGTTAGGGCTGATATGCGAGCCCACAAATATTATACAATATATCAAATAAACACTGTGCTGTTGAACGGCACACACAAGTGTAACAGTCAAGCGGGTTGTGAGTTGCAGTCTCTGAATAAAGAACTGCTGAAGCACAACGCTTCCTCACTTTGTACCATACGTCTCCCATCATCTTAGATGGTACCGCCATTGGGTTGTGAACCCGAGACGTAGGTTGAACGACCAGTATTGTAATAACGACTAGTTCGTTCATACTGTGCATGCGTGTTCCGCACATGCTTAAAGCAAGATGGTTCTTGTTTGTATTCAAGATGTATCTTTGCTTTGCCATCTTCGAGTTCGACGTACGAACTCTCGATGACAGGGATGCCAGATGATGTGACATTATCATCTGGCGACATGTACAGTCATCGTCGACCGTACTGACGACTGTCATAATAATATGTGACGCGACTCGACATGTACAGTCATGGTCGACCGTACTGACGACTGTCATAATAATATATGACACGACATGACATGACATGGTATGACATGTCTGACAGGTATGACACGTATGACATGTATGACACATATGTCATCGGTCATGACCCTGACAAGCGGAGCAAACTAAACAGATAACAAACAGCTACTTCACTGGAAACAGATATACTTTTAGCTGGGTGCCCGGGGACTTGTCCCGGCACAACCCACCACTGCGGCTAAGGCTAATCACACCCCCAGGATTTGAAATAAGCAGACTCTAGCCACTGTAAAGCTGGTCGGCAGAGCCGAGTTCAGCTGACGGATTCCAATCAAGAAAAGCATCCGAAGTCAGTTGAGAAGAGACACCATAAATGTTGACACCACCAGACCCAAGTGGGCAAGGCGGGAGAGCAAGAACATTGAAGCTGACAGAAACAGACGATCCCAGAGCACCACCAGACCCAAGCGGGTCAGGCGGATCCCAGAGTGGAGTGGCAAAATCATCAGACTGGTAAGTAGCCGAGGTCGATTGAGAAAAGAACCGCGGCACACCCCGAGGCGGCAATGACGAGCCAGCAGGAGCCATAGGCGGGTCAAAAGAATCCAGCAGTGCTTCATGGGACCGCACGGCGAACCGTAGCCGTAAGTGGCTCCGGGCTCAACCAGGCCCCTGACACCACCGCCGACCACGAGGGTCGGCATCGCCGTAGCACTGAACAGAAACGTAGCCACCATGAAAAGAGTGAGTGCAAATTCACCGATGCCAAATGGCCTGGAGCCTCTGGGGACTCCGAACCGCCGAAACGCTGCAGTCGTCGGCGGTGCACCCCCCTCAATTTCAGTCAGGCAGACACCAGGAGGGTAGTTGGAGCCCTCCCCATCATCATCGGAGTCACAGACATCAACAGGCTCAGGGTCAATGTCAAACCAGTCAGGGTGGACAGTGTTGAATGTTTTGAAAGAACTGTCAGCAGAAGCCATTGGGCCGAGAGCCAGAGAGGCCGACGGCGGCACAAAGGCGGCACGGCGGACTTCATGCAAGTCAACCGGCTCACCATGCACAGGTGCAGAGGCCCGCGGCAGCAGCTGCCCGTCAGTGGTCGGCTCAGCGACACCACCAGCAAGCGGACCGCTGACCGCAGCAAATGCAACACGGCCAATAGAGAGATGCTCAACAGGTGCAGACTCAGCAGAGGCAGCAGCATCCTTGAACTGCTGCAGAGCCGTAGGCTCTGGAGCAAAGGCATGTGCAGACAGTTCACAGATTTCAGGTTGCCCCACGAGAGCACACAAGTGCTCCATGGACCCCTCATCCCCAGCGTCATAGTACCGCTGAAAACGAAGGGCAAGCACGTCGGAGTCATAAGACTCGACGGCTTGGCAGTAGGATGCCGAGATGGACAACGGGTGAGTGTCCTTGTGAGGACACTCACTGAGCCAATGCTTTGACCCAACGGCGCGGCACTTGTCGTGCCTGCACGTTGGTACAAAGGTGCCAGACCGCTTGTCAAAAGCCACCTCCGAAGAGGCGGAATGAGTAAGCGGCTGCACTCCAGGTCGGTGGAAATTGCGCGGAGTGTGCTTCCCATGAGGCGGCTTGGAGCCACCCTTCTTAAAGGAATCCACATCCCGCTGCAACTTGACCAACTGAGCACTGAGCCGTTCAACGGCCGAAGCCAGGCCAGTGTCAGTGGTGCAAGATGCTACAGACATGGGGCGCCCTGCAGTGCGCTTGCCCGAGAGCCGCCCGCAGCGGTACTGCTCGCGCACGCGTGCCTGCAGGGTGAGCAGACTTACAGCCGCACGCTGGTCAGCTCGAGCAAACGAGTCAACCAGCGTGGCGTAAGCCGGCCCAGACAGAGCAGAGAGGAACTGCCTTTTAACAGCGTCTTCGGGCAGCGTCGTCAGACGCTGTGCATCCCGAAGACAGCTGTTGAAGAGGCGAATCCCCGCATCAGGGTCACACTCGTCAGAGATCCTCACTCAAGCAGCTCAGTCAAAGCATCGAACGGAGTCGACGCGTCAGCAAGCATACGCACCACCTCCAGGGTGGCGCGTTTGCCATCAGCAGGAACATCCGCACCAGAAGCCTCTACCCAATTACGGGCAGGAGACCCTGGCGCAGTCAGCAGCAGCAGCACAGAGTACAAAAGTTCATTGGCAGCAGGCAGAGCAGGGGTGTCAGCAGCAGTCAGGTCAAACAGGGGTGCAAATGCCGACGACTGTAGCGTGAAAAGCTGCTGAAGCTCTGACACCAACTGAGAAAAAATGTCCGAAGCTGATGTCTCGTCCCCACGGATTTTTGCGACCTTGTCGCCCAGCACTTTTGTTGCTGCAGTTTTGGAACTCTGAACGTCAAACGAATCTCTGCGCAACCGGTGCACCCTAGTTGCAATTTATGCAAATGCCGGCGCGAGCCGGCATGGCATTTCCCTGAAAATCCCAAAATGCCAGCCGCAGGCGAAAATTTTGAAAATAGGGAATAATCCTTTTCGAATTTTTATAGATTCCTTAAAGAGAAATTAGGTCTTAATAGTCCACTCAGAATATTCCTTAATGCCATACACATGTCGCAAAAACAGACTATTGGGAATAAATGAATCTCGATCGTCGTCTAAAAACCTTCATTTTGACACAATTTTCGTCGTCTAAAAGTTATTGCCACGTCATCTGAAATGTGCCACGTAAGCGACACGTAAGCGACACGTAAGTCGTCCCGCAATTTTTATTACAAAATATTACTCAAATTATTTATTTGTGCATGATGCTTTCGTACTCGGCGAGTCCCGGTAGATTTTTTTGTTGCATTTTTGTTCATATGCGTGCATATCGTGTACAAGTATGCAAATATGGGTACATCCATGTGCAATTTAGGCCAGCATGCACGGTACACGTTTATGAATGTGCGTATTCAGGTGCTTCAATTCCCGTAAAATAAGTTGCAACTGAGATGGGTACTAGCATATGATACACAAATCTATATCATCGTACAAATTTATTCAAAATACACCAAATATTTGTCTATGATGTCTTCTAGGCAAGAGATTTCGATCATTTCACAGTGCTAAGGCTACTATATTGCTGATACATTGGAATCTATATCTTCAATCCACAATTATTTGCGGCACTTGTAGGTTTTAATTCCCTCGATAGCGAGGTAACGTTGACCGCAATGTTGACGCTCTATCGGAGAACATAAATGGCAGAGCTTTATTGGTCAAGGCAATTGCATCGCACGCAATATAGGTCGATTTCCTCTTCATCTCGTTGATGCCGCGTCATAATAAGCGCCCAAGTGACGTCGATTGGAATGACCAGTGTCCTTGGGGTAACCCATTCGTTCCCTATTGGGCTCTGGTCGGGATAAAGTTCCGGTTCTTGAAGGTCAAAAAACATGTATTTCCGAATTCTCCGGGTGTAGCGCCACCAAACGATCCCTAAGTCCTGTCGGTGTCCCGTATGTCTGTCCTCGAGGGTGTTTAAGAACTTACATATCATCCAGCGGTCTACATTGCATTGAGGACATCGCAGGTGGACCATTCCATGTTTACTGATAGCGTCTGCAGCGTCTTCATCACGATCGCGTGTCCCATAAACTCCGAATCGTAGAATTGAAGGCATAACGTGGCCACGATGTTGCAGGATTTTATACCTGTAGATAACAATGCTTGCAAGGTGATTAGCAGTTGAAGCGAAAGTCGTGCGAAACCCATAGCAAAAGTCGAAAATATATATATTGTGAGGATAAATGTGGAGCTATAATACCTGCAGATGGCAATGCTTTCAAGGTAAGTAGCAGATGTTTGAAGGTATGGTTGGAGGTGCGTATGTTAGAAGAAACAAGGGGAAATGAATCTTCAAGGGTCGGGCAAGAGCTTTTGTACCTGGTCGTGAGTGGACCGCGGGTCGTGCAAGAGTAGTGTACTTTTGGTCCAATCAAATTCGTATATCTCGCACATGCGGGATCACTTAGTCGCCGATTCCCGTATGCAAATATGGGTACATCCATGTGCAATTTAGGTCAGTATGCACGGTACACGTTTATGGATGTGCATATTCGGATGCTTCAATTCCCAGAAAACAAGTTGCAACTGAGATGGGTACTAGCATATGATACACAAATCTATATCATCATACAAATTCAATCTATACACACCAAATAATTGTCTAGGATGTCTAGGAGCACATAAATAAGGGTAAGTGTTGGTGTATTAAGCTAGCAGAATAATACATTAGTGTAAGTATCTAATGTGAACTTGCAAATATAAAATAAAGACTGTACACAAGCGTATATGTTTCCTAACGGCAGTTGCACCACTTTCCATCATCATCATTCTCGGGAGAGGCACCGGAGTTCAACTCGGGAATATAGTCCGTGGGAACCGGCATTGTCACTGGGGTTCTTATGTCAGCGACGCCTTGCTCGTCGGAGTATACATGCTCATCCAACAGTTGAAAATACCATGTTTCCCGCGTTTTGCGGATAAACCTCCACTTCGCGTAAGCGGGGTCATGTCTAGTCATGTCATATCTAGGATGCAGCGCAGGATCGACGAACAGTTCCTCGCGAATTAGAAACAAATTCCAGGATTGGCACACACGACATTTTTCGGATTCTATGTGCAGTCGTTCAAGCTGAACAGGTAAGTCTGCAGGGAAATGAGGTGCATTCATATTGGAGGTAGCGTGTTATGTAATCGCAAGCGCCACACTATAATACCTGCAGATGGCGATGCTTTCAAGGTAAGCAGCAGATGTTTGAAGGTATGGTTGAAGGTGCGTATGTTAGAAGAAACAGGGGGAAATGAATCTTCAAGGGTCGGGCAAGAGCTTTTGTACCTGGTCGTGAGTGGACCGCGGGTCGTGCAAGAGTAGTGTACTTTTGGTCCAATCAAATTCGTATATCTCGCACATGCGGGATCACTTAGTCGCCGATTTTTTAATCAATGAAAGACAAAAACACAACCGAGGCAGAAAACCCCATACACAGGCACATCAGCATATCGGCAAGAAACACAAGCCATTGACGAATGAACATTATACACTTCTACCACATTGTTAACATATGTTTAAGTATACTATTCTTATCGAAAAGTAGTCGAAAATCTAACCCTCGGGAGGTTGCAATCCTAAGTCTTACTCGAAATCAAAGTGGAATCAAGATAACATTCTGACTCGTAGCCGCCGTGGTTTCGTTGACGGTAACGTTACGGCTGAACCTGTCGGAACTTGAACCGAAAGGCAAGGTCGTTTCGAAACACACATCGAAAATACCCCAACGTGCATTTGTTGCCTTCCGCATTCCTGCACATATAACATTCATTGTAGTTCCTCCACAACATTCGAACAGTCATACCATGAGGAAGATAGTCAAAATTCCTCATTCTCATTCTGGGGGCAGTAGGGCATGTTGCATACATGCCAAGAACATAGGCAACAATACATTCTCGCTTGGATGGCATGGTTGGATGAGGTGGCAGGTGAAGAAAGAAAAGTGCCAAGCTGAAAAGTGAGTTGTGAGGACAAGGTAGGTGCTTAAATATCTCAGTAGTGTGGCCGTCGTGATTTCAGTTGGCCAATCAAATGACCTCTTTCAGGTGGGTCGGATCGAAGGCCCGCATGTCACAAACATAGCATGTCACAACATTGGAAATGTGAAACGTCGATAACAATTTCATTCAAAATATGTTCGAATACAATTATATTTAACGGTGTTCCAACGATAAGTCAATTTGCTCAATGACAAAGCTATATGCTGTCGCTATATAGCATCAATTCATCCGACGGAACTTGACCCAAGAGCTAAGCTCCTCTCTGAACACACGACAAAAAGGCTGAGTGAGCATTCCATGCCTTCGCCGTCGACGCATTGTGTATTGTAGTTCTGCCACAACGTTTGGATAGTCATACCCGGCGGAAGAAGAACTGTATTGCTGCATGGGTAAGACTCCCCGTGATTTTTGGCAAACTGGTCGATGTATGTGAAAACAGACTGCCGCTTGGATGGCATGACTATGGTAGAAGTAGAAGCAGGTGCGTCGCTGACGGGAAAAGGGGGCAAATGAGTAGTTTAGGCAAGAAATAGAGCTTATGATCTTGGAAAGTCTTGGACCTGCCGAATTATTAGCCTATCAGATACCCGGTACTAGTCCGCTCGGATCGAAGGACCTACAAGTACATATCTACTATTATTTTGCGACGAAGGCGTGTCTGCGAAGTCCATGATTATCCTGTCTGCATTGCCAATCATTCTATGAAAGCAACCTCTGAAGTATGCTTTTCGGGCACCTTAACTTGCAGATGCACATCATCAACCGACCAAACGGAGTGAGACGGTAAAATGGATAAGAATATACAAAATCTGGAGCGTGTAAGTTGGAGTGTACAAACCCCATTCTTGCTGTATACTTCTGAAAGTGAGGGGTTTTGAAAATTGTGGCGTCCCGCATTTCAATGCGCACCGAGGTAACGATTTGCCCGCCAGATATCTGCTGTCTCACGACGGGGCGACCCTTTGGCCGACCTGCAAAACATGCGACGCATTGGATTTCCCAAAAGGCTAGAAACTGCAGGTAGTCCCCATAGGACCAAGCACTCATGGAATTCCGTTCTGCTGGATGCCGCGTATCCCCCGGGTACTTAAACAAAGGTCGGCATCTTGCATATGGCTGTCCTAATATATGACCCCTTGCAAAACGACAGAAAAACTTATGCCGTGCGTAATCAGCTTTCCGACAAGTTTGGGGGCTTTGCAGTAATTCGCAAGATAGCAGCCGGTACACGTTGCAAGTTGTGAACGATCTTGAAGCCCGCAGTGCAGGCAAACTGGGTACAAAAATTTCATCCGTAAAGGCAGATTATCATGCACGCTTGCGTCATACATTTGAAATTGTATCTTATGTTCCTCTTCCATCGATTTCTTGAGCGCTAGTTCTGAGGGCGAGGACTCTTCAGGGAACCATAGTAACCAAACGTTTTTATCTGGATTTTCCTTCCGCAAAGTAGCAAGTATTGTCATTGGAATTGATTGAACTGAGATGGATGGGAATAAAGGTGCGTCGATGAAGTGTCGAGCGGGGAAATGATTTTGGAAGAGAGGGGAATAGGTTTCATACCTCAATGGTCGTCGTGGTACCGCTCAACTTCATTTAACCAATATAATCAGGCAATCACAATGAAAGCGGAGGCATGTCACCCGCCCCATAAATGACATCGGTTCCACAACAACATATGTCGCCAATACTTTTGGAGAATATACTTTATTTACAATTGTCATATCAAGATATACCATACGTGTTTCATCAGCGTACTTCTGCACTGAGACAATAGGTTATTAAGACTATCAACAAATATTGACCTAGGTGCTGGCACCATGTCCTAGCAGGGAAATCATCATTGCCTAGCGAGCTTTACTTTTCTTGTTCTGATCGGATCCCGGATTTCCGCCTGGTGCCACTTTCCGCTTAGGTATAGGCCCCGCCTTCTTGGCGGCCTCAGCCTTCTGTTTCTTGGCGGCCTCGGCGGCCTCGGCCTTCTGTTTCTTGGCGGCATCCTCCTGTTTCTTGGCGGCCTTGACGGCCTCGGCCTGCTGCCGCTTGGCGGACTTGTCGGCCTCGGCGGCCTCGGCCTGCTGTTTCTTGGCGGCCTTGGCGGCCTCGGCCTCCTGCTGCTTGGCGGTCTTGGCGGCCTCGGCGGCCTCGGCCTGCTGTTTCTTGGCGGCCTTGGCGGCCTCGGCCTCCTGCTGCTTGGCGGTCTTGGCGGCCTCGGCGGCCTCGGCCTGCTGTTTCTTGGCGGCCTTGGCGGCCTCGGCCTCCTGCTGCTTGGCGGCCTTGGCGGCCTCGGCCTCCTGCTGCTTGGCGGCCTTTTCCGTTTCCCTCATTTCGACCGCCGTCTTCTTCTCCCGCTCCTTCTCGACTTTCTCTTGCTCTTTACGATGTGCCTCTCTCTGCCTTTTCACCTCGTCGTATTCCTGCTTGCTCAACACTTCGTCGGCCAAAGAAAAAAATCCATCAGGAAACCTAATGCGCTCTTTCGCTGAGTCGACCATACCTTGCTCCCTGCATCCAAGACACCAGCACTTGTTAAAACCGATATACAAAGTATTTTTCAAAAAATGGATGTAGACATGAATGCTTACCTATCGAAAGCGACGGAACCCAATCCCAACATGTTGGCGGCTACCGAAGTGGTCCCCGAACCGCAGCACGCATCCAAGATGAAGTGATAATCGTGATGAAGAGGTAACACCCCCTCGTACGCAGATTTCCCCCTCGCTTCCCCCTCTAACTCAGGACCTCGCATATGGATATTGATGAGGTCGTGGATGAGCTTCAGCGGCTTCTGGTGTTTGTTAATTCTTTTACCCTCGGAGTTAATGGCGAATTTCGACGAGTGTACAGGGGCATATTCCCAGGTGTTGGTTCGGCAAGAAGCCACGAACTGCTTATCGACGACATCACTATCCGCATTCTCCTCCTCACCGAGAACTCTAATCAAGTTCTTCATCCAGGGAAGCCTTTTATGCACGGCTGGGTGGGTTTCGTCTGCGAGAGCAATCAGCGCTGCTTAGTCAGATTGCCCATGCTTAGACGCCAAAAGGCAATCACAGAATTGTACGTAACTTAACATCTACGGACCTGTAGGTGTTGCTTCCTTGACGTAGTAACACAAGACAAAGCACTCCATACGGTTGGCGTAGTTCCGTGGCGCAACGCCGGATTCCAAGGGCATCATGTTCGATCTGCTCAAAGGTTTCACCCAGAACATCTTTTCGGCGTTCCCGTGGCAAAACTGCTTGGCGGCTTCGAAGAACTCGTGGTGTTGTTGGAAGCCACAGAAACATCCCCCTACCCAATCATCACACGTGGTCAAATTGTTGAAGTTGTGTAGGAATTGCTTGAACTCTCCTGCTAAGAGAGGTTTCGGGAACCATTTCTTGTTCGAGTCCAGAGCATACTCGCAATCCATAATGAAACCGGTGAATGGAAGCCTGGGAAGAGTCGTGAAGGATTCAGGTGATGCGGGCTCCAGCAGAAAGTCCTTCTTGAAAACCAACTGCGGAATCTTGTGAGTGTAGAAGTAGTCATCATCGTCGACTTGCTGGCCCTCAGGAACGTTTGACAATATTCGATAACTCACACCTGTGTGCAATGTAAACGATTAGTAATTACATAGCTACGGTGCACAAATGGAATATGAAACCGAGATACGCACCTGGAAGATCCTTTAGGATGTTTTCCGCAGTCGATGCTGTCGTCGACCCGATTTTCAGCAACATCCTGCTCTCGATATTATTCCAGTAGAACTTTATATCCTTCGGAATGTTTTTGATCAGTTTCTCTATCTTCTCCTCGTGCCGCTGTTTTTCTTTTGCAGGCCGTTGTTCAAATTGAAATTTCCGGTTCTCCTGCTCGTTCTTGCAGGAGACCTTCGGGGGCACCACTCCCGCCTGGTACAGTTGTAAACAAACCCCGTTGTTAATTGAACGCGCAAGCCGATATGGAAAAAATCAGATATCGTGAAGGACGACCAGAGGGCGCAACTTAGGTAAATTACCTTCAGTAATGTACGTATTTCTCTCTCATCCCCAGCCCCTGGGAAAACTTCGCAAAACTTCCCCCAGTCTTGTTCTGGGTTGGGAAACGTAAAGGTGTCAAGCTTCTTTTGCAGCGCAATGATTTCTGCATCCAGCTCACCGTACGTCATCTTACGAGCCCAGAACTTGGACTCGGGAGCACCGGGATCCACGACAGCATCCACTGGTTTCCTTTCCTTAGGTATGGGATACCCATCTTCATCTAGGTAAGGAATGAAGCAGGCTGCACCTATGTCGTATATGTCGTTTTCGAACCCTCCCGGTTGTGTTTGCAGAAAGTTCTGCATAGAATGCCG
Organism: Cymbomonas tetramitiformis; assembly: GCA_001247695.2. NCBI lineage: Eukaryota > Viridiplantae > Chlorophyta > Pyramimonadophyceae > Pyramimonadales > Pyramimonadaceae > Cymbomonas > Cymbomonas tetramitiformis. Next base: position 22,538 of record LGRX02016500.1, read on the forward strand.
GTTTTTCTTGAGAAAGCTCAGTTGCCGGTAGGCCGGTGTCGATTCCAAGGAGGTTGTTATGTTGAATCGTTTATGAGCCTCTGAGGCAAGCAGCATTAGGTTCTCTCGAACATTGTTGAGAGTCTTGATCTCGGCGATACGGTTGATCATATCTTTGACCGTGTACTTCCGTTCGATGACGGCTTCGTCGACGAGGTCAGTGATCTCACGTAAGTGTCCTTCGGTCAAGGGGGCCCAGCTTTCATAGAACCCCTTCGGCAGATCATGGTAGACGATCGGCTTTCCGGCTGTGGGGTCCCATTTAGGCTGCTTGGTCGTTGGTGCGTTGAGGTCAGTTGTGCCGGTCGACATACCGCTTGAACGTTTACGTTTGGGCTTATTGCGAGATGACCCAACCGTGGCCAAGGTCGTCTCCGTGGCGTCTTCATCGTCCGGGTCAACTCCCTCTAGCGCCCCTTCACTGTGGGCCTTCATCACTGAAAGCGGAAACATGAAATACCAAATCGTCAGTTAGCTACTGCAAAAACACCTAAGAGCAAATAAGAATAATGTCGGGACGGAATTCACAAAAAATGGCAGCACCTCTCTGAAGTTGTTTGAACAACTGGTACGATTGCACCGAGATAGCCCAAGCAGCCCAATGCGTGTTCTTCTTGTCTGCATTCAGCTTCTGGTGATTGAACACCTGCGTCTTCAGCGCCGCTTCGAATTCGGGATTCAAGTTCTGCTTCGGCGGCACCCGACGGTATTTCAAGTTCTCAAAACTCTTCATTCCAGCGTCTCTCTCGTTGGGTTCGGCCATCAGTTTCTCCACGTGTTTTCGCATGCCAAGAATGATCTCCGTCATGTTGCGGTGCTTCATGTAGGCGTCAATGTTGTTCTGCTCATTCCCAAGCTGCGTGCGCAAACGAATTGCACGGATCATGACTATAGCTGAGAAGCTGGCCGACCGTAAACCTCCCTAAACACTTGAGTATGTAAGCCCTGAGAAGCACCTGAGAAAACTGGCATGAGTGAGACACACCTGATTCATTTCGATGGCGCTCAAGTTCATGAAGAGACGGCATTCGATGAACTGAAACGCTTCCGTTCGATTTTCATGGTTTGCGTGCTTTGCTTCATCCGCCTTGACGCAGCGACGCTTTGCCTCCAGCAAATGCTGATGTCCAAAGCAGGTGAATCTGTAGAATAACAAAGAAAGTGTAAGTTGGAACACATATGCATGCATCCATCAACGCAATGGGTCTTACCTGTATCTGCCTTTCCCGATGTCCGCCCAAACGAATGCCTCTGGGTTGGTGCTTGTTGCATCTTGTTGATTCTCTATGACGGAAATCAGGGCTGGAGATCCCGAACCGGTGTGTGGGTTCCAGTACATCATTTCGGCAATAGCCTGGGCGTGATGTTCGTCCAGTGGTCGAGGGCGATGCGCTCCTTCTGCATCATCGATGTACTGGATGGGGATTCTCCACGATGTCGCACATGGATTATTAGTGTCGACCAACTTATGCATGTCATCGATTTCCCTGATGGCCCACATAAGCAACGTATACTTGGTTTTAGTAATGCACATACACCATCAAAAAAAGCAATGGTCGTATAAGTAAATCTCAGGAGGGAAGATGCATACTTGCGAATGGCAGCCTGCTTTTTTTGCTCATCTGCCTCGGTTTCATCGGCGGTCTTCGGAGTCTTTGAAGGGGACACAATCTCCTCATCACCCTGCTCCATGATGAATGCAGGAATTGGCCGCTGCGGAGTTCCAGCTGCAGGAGATACAAGGCCCGCTGATGGGAGAGGGCTTGCCGCTGATGGCCCTGGAGCAGGGCTTGCCCCTGATGGCCCTGCACCTGCAGGGTTTGCCCCTGATGGCCCTGCACCTGCAGGGCTTGCCCCTGATGGCCCTGCACCTGCAGGGCTTGCCCCTGATGGCCCTGCACCTGCAGGGCTTGCCCCTGATGGCCCTGCACCTGCAGGGTATGCCCCTGATGGCTCTGCACGTGCAGGGCTTGCCTCGCAGGAACCTGAAGGGCTTATTCCAGAGAGTCTTCGAGATTTACGAGTGAGAGGTGTAGTTTCAATTGAAGGAGGTGTAGCCGTTTTTGTATATGGTAGTTTACGACCCGTATCGTCTCCACCAACTGCAGGTTGCGTTGGCACCTCAGCTTCAGCTTCAGCTTCAACCTCAGCTTCAGATGGAGGCCCGTCACTATCGAAACCTTCTCACAGCACAAAAGCAAATCAATTCTCAGTATTTGAATACATATATCATTTTTGTGACCTAAGACGGAGAGCGAAGGAGAAAGGGAGATAGAGAGCGAGAGATGTTTTATATCGGCTCACCGGCATCGCCTTCAGGGTTGGCAACTTGTTGCGTTGGAACCTCAACATCAGATGGAGGCCCGTCACTATCGGAACCTTTTCACAACACAAAAGCAAATCAATTCTCAGTATTTGAATACATATATCATTTTTGTGACCTAAGACGGAGAGCGAAGGAGAAAGGGAGATAGAGAGGGAGAGATGTTTTATATCGGCTCACCGGCATCGCCTTCAGGGTTGGCAACTTGTTGCGTTGGAACCTCAACATCAGATGGAGGCCCGTCACTATCGGAACCTTTTCACAACACAAAAGCAAATCAATTCTCAGTATTTGAATACATATATCATTTTTGTGACCTAAGACGGAGAGCGAAGGAGAAAGGGAGATAGAGAGGGAGAGATGTTTTATATCGGCTCACCGGCATCGCTTTCGAGTGCCGAGTTGGCAACTGGTTGCGTTGGCACCTCAGCCAAAGATTGAGGAAGAAGGTCCGCACTGCCGACACCCCCTGCCAACACGAAAGCAAATTAATTCTCAGTATTTGAAGAGATAACATTTTATCTAAGATAGAGAGAGGGAGATTTACCTATGATCCAAAGGTAGTGTTTCGATCTCACGAGTTCGTCGTCCTTTCCAGCTTCCTTATTTGCAAATCGGATGCGGGCCACCGTCGTGTCGTCTTCACGGACGCTGCCGTCTGGAGCTGTCCACGTCGGGGCGCTGTCCAAAATGTAGGCATATCCTCGTTTGCGGAATATCGGTGTGGTGTCAATGACGACGACATCTTTCTGCATCAAAGCAGTATCTTGTCCTTCAGGTCGAGGACGGACGGGCTCGTCTTGCACTGGGGCCTTTTCCGCCGCTTTTTGCAAGTTTTCGACGGACTCAGATACTTTCTCTGGAACGTTCTCCAACAGGAGATGATCTTCGGCTTTGCGAATACTCCCAAGATCTGGAAGATACTGTTGCGATCAAACGGATAGGTGAGAAGCAGCGGAACGCGATAAGCATTAAAATAACATAAAATTGACAGAAGGGGTGAATTTTGAAACCATTACCTCGGAGACAAACGCGGCCCATGTCGAGATGTGCAAAGTCGGTTCAACGATCTGGAGATTATTGTTTTTGGGGGTGTATTTCTTTGAGTGGAGTCGAGAATAATCCTCGTACTGCTCGGTGTGAATAGTATGCAATGTATCCACAAGTTCGGTGAAGCACTTGAGCATCTTTGGGAAATATTCGTTTTTCAAGTAGTCTGCTTCACCAAGATTCTTGTGAAGATTGTCGAGTCGCTCGTTGTCTTGCGTGATAAGCATGTACTTTGCATCGATAGCTCTGAAGATATCTACACGGCGGAAATCCCGGGTCGTGATGAAAGGCGATGCAGTAAAGCAGTCAGAGGCAGCAGTGTACATTTTGGGCACTGAACCAACGGGTCTCTTTTTTACGGGTTGCGCGCCAGGGCAAATGAATTTATCCATTGCGAGCATAATGCCTAAGAAGCGAGGATGCTCTGCTTTGTCCTTGTCCTTGGCGAGATCGATATACGTCTTGAACCATTGTGCAACAACGGTCATCTCGGTGTCAGCGTCAGGTGCAGGGATTTCAGGGCGACCAAATGACAATACTTTGTCGATGATGATTCCCGCTAAGAGGTGCTGAGGTACTGAAAAGAACGAATGAATTCGAAAGGCTGAATTAGAAAAGATAAGCAGAAGATAAATAAGGCCTGAATTAGAAGGAGAAGGAAAACGAAGGGAAGAATGAGAGAAAATACTGACCAATTTTCCCAGTTCTCCCAGTTCCTTGCACGGGCTGCTGTTTGGGTAGGTTTCTCTTCGGCATAGTATGAACGAAGTCCACGAACGGACAGCATCCCAGAGCCTGTTTATCAGCGACCACGAGTGCAAAAGGTTCGAAATCCTCGCCCGCTGCCATCGTCATCATGCCATGAATCACAAACATCGACTCGCCGACAAGACTGTCTGCCTGCCTTGGAGTCTTGAGGAGTGGGTACTCGTAAGCTTTTGGGATGATGCTCATGCTCCACCATCCCAGACCATGTGCACCGCTTGTTTCCTTCGAATACATATCTGCAAGGACTGGAACGCTGTAAAAGTCATTATCACAAAGCTTCCGGGCAAAGGAATAGGCCTGAGGAGGCCCTTCAACTGAATCCGCGCCCTCTTCGGAAGAAGAACTCATAACCCTGCATGTCACCATGCACAGAAAACACAAATTAAGAAACGTAAATCATGAATGATATAAATATAACACGGCCCTGCTAAACAACATCATATCATATCTTTAGTATATTCATCTCTGAGCAATGGAATTATGTACACCAAACTTTGGCCCGAGATTTTCCCGGTTACCGCAGAAGGGTTTTATAACTTCATTCCAGAGCCTAGGTACTAGGTTTGTCCGTTTGCACGGCCGCGCCATTCCCCCGTTCTAGAGATGAATAACAGCAGAATATTTGAGATGATTGCATAATTATACACAACAAAATACTACAACAACAAAATATACACAACACAATATGCACAACAAAATATGCACAACAAAATATGAATAAAAATATCATATATACACGTTGTGTCCTATTCCTCCGCCCGCAAGTACAGCGGCGAGGGCTCGCGGGTGAAGCCATGGCCACCCCGGATGCGGCCTCGGCCGGGGGGAGCACGGTGGGGTGCAACAGGCTCCCCCACGTAGAGCTCATAACGGTACGACCACCTCCAGATCATAGGAGGAGGTGGTGGGGGAGGAGGTGGTGGTGGTGGTGGGAGGAGGAGGCGGTAATGGGGCAACTGGAAAATGGAGCGGCAGAGGAGCAACAAATGCAGAATCATATGCGGACCGACTCAGTCGGTTCCCGCACATCTCCAAGAACAGCATATGGTCCTCAGGGAAAGGAGTGACTTCTCGGGTTCGCTTTGGCATCTTTACCTTTAGCTATGTGTTTGAGAAGCTCTTGAGTTTAAGACCTATAAACAACAAAAAACACAAAATTGATTTAGCCATGTCTTTGATTCTGCCGCGCTGAAAAGGAAGAGCTGAAGGTGAGCGACTCATCCGCGGATGAGTCGCCCGAAGAATAGAGGGAGCTGAAGGGCGACTCATCCGCGGATGAGTCGCCCGAAGAATAGAGGGAGCTGAAGGGCGACTCATCC
>LGRX02016501.1:0-14931 GCA_001247695.2 Cymbomonas tetramitiformis
GAAATAGCCCAGTACATAATTCTCAACGCTGCAATCATGTTCGTAAAATTAGCAACTGGTTCTGCTGTGACCGCTGTCGCTGTACTTCGCAAGACTGGTGAACTTCGAGTGTCGCAACAGCCTGCTTCACTCAACCTCTTCAAGGCTTACCAGTACGGATATATCCGTCCCTGGCATCACCATTCAGAGGTCTCGTTCTTCAGGACTGCTGTTGAACTCTCAGCATTACAGACGACATGTCTGTAATAAGGCACATTTTTGTTTTGAAAAAGACTGTTAATTACAGTTCTGACGCAGTCGCACAAGGACAAGTCCTCAAATGTATATCTTTACAAGCATAAGATTACTGTATCTCATTAATTATCTCATAACACTGCTGTTTTCGCGGTCTTAAGCGAGTCCTGGTTATTCTCGGAATCACTGTTACGAAGGCAAAACAAAAATGAGCGTCTACTCACCCTGCTGCGCCGCCCTACTTATTCTCGCTATCTCCAAACAAGTGTAACACCCATCCGTACTTCCGTATCTCGTCACTGTCATAACTCCTCGCGCGTATCGTACTGCGCGTGTCATACGTTTGTCACAGAGACTGCTACAGCAAGTGTCACAACCCGGCTGAGGTACACGACAAGCCGTGGTTTGTGACAGACGGGTGTGAGGAAAAGGGGGCACTTTTCAAAAGTGAATTTGCCTTTCTCATGCTCCTATGGCGCCCATTCTTAGGGTAGTGGGTAGTGTTCGCATAGGGCGGGACCTGAGCTCCTGCATCTCAGAATTTCAGACCCCCCCTGTCGGGGGTATCACTTTGTGACATCATAAAACGGGGCACATAGCTATGTAGAGCCGGGTGTGAGGAAAAGGGGGCACTTTTCAAAAGTGAATTTGCCTTTCTCATGCTCCTATGGCGCCCATTCTTAGGGTAGTGGGTAGGGTTCGCATAGGGCGGGACGTGTGCTCCTGCATCGCAGGGTTTCAGACCCCCCCGTCGGGGGTATCACTTTGTGACATCACAAAACGGAGCACATAGCTATGTAGAGCCGGGTGTGAGGAAAAGGGGGCACTTTTCAAAAGTGAATTTGCCTTTCCTATGCTCCTATGGCGCCCATTCTTAGGGTAGTGGGTAGGGTTTGCATAGGGCGGGACGTGAGCTCCTGCATCGCAGGGTTCCAGACCCCCCCTGTCGGGGGTATCACTTTGTGACATCACAAAACGGAGCACATAGCTATGTAGAGCCGGGTGTGAGGAAAAGGGGGCACTTTTCAAAAGTGAATTTGCCTTTCCTATGCTCCTATGGCGCCCATTCTTAGGGTAGTGGGTAGGGTTCGCATAGGGCGGGACGTGTGCTCCTTTATCGCAGGGTTTCAGACCCCCCTGTCGGGGGTATCACTGTGTGACATCACAAAACGGAGCACATAGCTATGTAGAGCCGGGTGTGAGGAAAAGGGGGCACTTTTCAAAAGTGAATTTGCCTTTCGCATGCTCCTATGGCGCCCATTCTTAGGGTAGTGGGTAGGGTTCGCATAGGGCGGGACCTGAGCTCCTGCATCGCAGGGTTTCAGACCCCCCCTGTCGGGGGTATCACCGTGTGACATCATAAAACGGGGCACATAGCTATGTAGAGCCGGGTGTAGAGCCGGGTGTTGGTAAGTGATCGTGTGAATTGCAATGTAGTAGCTAGGGATGTGGGTTAGTAGATGCCGATGTTGTAGGGAGTGGTAAAGATATCTGCCCCATGCATTTGTCCCCAACCTAGTGCGAGGGTAGTAGAATGCATGAAGGTTGCCTTGATATCATGCGCACTCAAAGTAAGTGAGAATGAAGGGTAGGTTTCGTGTGGTGTTATGGAACAGGGATGAGTGCATCTCGGTTGTTGAAGATCGCCAACCAACGCATTTTCAAGCACGCAGAGTTTCGTGGTGATCAAGAAGCTATTTGCACAGCGGCTGTCGGCGGAAGTGACATTTTGGCAGTTATGCCTACGGGGGCTGGAAAGAGCTTGTGTTACCAACTTCCTGCAACCATCGGATCTGGACTCACGGTAGTGATATCTCCACTACTATCCTTGATGCATGATCAAGTAACAACATTAGTCAGTAAGGACATCGCTGCTATCAAGTATACTATTGAGCTGACAGTTAACGCGAAGGCATGTTATCTAGATATGATAAAGCGAGGGATGATAACATTGTTATATCTTGCACCAGAGACATTAATCAGTGAGCAAGAGAAAGATGCCGATTTGACACGGGCACTTTTAGAAGTCCACGCTATGGCCAAATTGAAGCGGTTTGTAGTGGATGAGGCTCATTGTGTCAGTGAGTTCGGTGCAGACTTCAGAAAGGCATACGCTAGGCTCGGAGAACTGAGAGACCGTTTCCCGGACGTACCATTCACGGCAGTTACAGGGACAGCCACAGACAAGACAAAATCAGATATTAAAGTACTGCTAAAGCTTAAGAAACCCATGGAGTTTTGCACCAACTCGCATAGACCCAATCTGTATGTGAGTATCCTAGACAAGATTTTGGAAGATGAGACAGTTTCCGGGCAAAACATTGAAGGGAGTTGGCGACAAATACATAGTTTCATATTGGATCAACCGTCCACCTCTGCTGGCATCGTCTATTGTATGACTCAAGTTCAATGTGAGAAGGTTGCAACCTGGTTGAGTCAACAAGAGCATACGGGTGCTTTAATCACGACGGCACACTATCACGGAGGAATGATATCTTCCGATCGTTCACAAGTGTACAAAGACTTTATGATAGGAAAAATCCGAGTAGTAGTGGCGACCAATGCCTTTGGCATGGGTGTAGACAAAGCAGACGTCAGGTGGATTGTACACCACACGATGCCACAATCTATTGAGGCATATGTTCAAAAAATTGGTAGAGCAGGAAGAGATGGCGAGCGGGCTAACTGCATGTTGTTGTTCTCACCAAAGAACTTGCAAAATATCAAAATTGTGTTTCAAAAGAATACAGAAAATCAAGAATCGAAACGAAGCAAACTCAAAGAGATGGGCAATTATTGTTTCAACATCAAAGATTGTAGACACCAAATGTTATTGGATCACTTTGGCGACAAAATCAAAGTGTCACGAGGTTGCAAGATGTGTGACATTTGCGCGACACCAAGTGGACTTGTTTTGACAGAGGCACAAGAGAAACGTGGCAGTGGTATGAAGAGACCTCAACGCTCATCGCATTCTTCACTAGAGCCTGGCCAGAGGAAGAGGCGTTAATGGAAAATACTATGTATTTAGTATATTATATATTTGGAATGTAAGCTTGCACTATATGGCTACTATCCCGAGATCCTTGTGGGAGGACCTAGAACGCTCTAGATCCTCCCACAAGGATCACTTTTTCAATAATTTATTTAGGCGCCCCACGAGCTTTCTACAAGTCAACACCAAGGAATACTTTCCACATGGGACCTATACTAAGTAGTATGGTGCGTGGTTTGACGAGAATCCATCATATATACTCCTAGCTAATGCATTTATAGCATGCCCCAACCAAACTTTGAACTGCTACGCCTTTTAAAGCTTCAAAAGCGGGGTGTATCTTCCATAATTTTTTGCCAATCGTATATCGATCCTTTGCCACCATAGACATGATATATCTCAAGGTATGCATGTATATTAATCATGTTTGGGTCAGAATACGACTTGGATAATATATATTGGACACATCACACGAACGCGGTCACATGGGTAAGATATACACATTCCTTAAGTATGGGGATAATTTCGCATTTTGGGCGTGAGTCTTGGTCCATTTTAAGCTTTAAGGCTAGATCTTTGCCTTGGTGAGCACTTCAGTACTTTAATATGACTTCAAAGTCTCCTTGGGATTTTTGGGGGATTTTTTGAACGGTTAGAACTACCGCTAGAGGTTCTAGAATACGATTTTCAGACCCTGATAATGATATAAATATTGAATTTCGACGGTACTACACCATGGCATGCGCATACGCGGCGATTAATCCGGCTAGTATGATATTAAAGGGCTTACAAAATTAGTTTTGGTCATATTCTCGAGGGTTAACAACATACGCACCAACCCGAGCTCGTGTAGCAAGGCCTAGAGTTGTCGGTACCCTAGATCCTTGTGGTAGGATCTAGCATTTTGATTAAAATTCTGTGAAAGCACCCACCCAAACCACGCTACGATTAAAGGTCAAACCATCGACATTTCAAGCAAAGAAATGATATAGATAATTCAAAAGGTTCATAAATATTGCCCCAAAGCATATGCCGGGCCACTATATACGACATACAAGGTCGCCATGCCCATTTGCGCTAGATTCTTGTGGGAGGATCTGGATTAAGGATAGTAGCCATATATCAAATAGCATATAGCATATCATATTGATAGCGGTAAAGCACCTATAGAGAAAGACGGGACCTCTCTTATATTGACGGCTAATAGCAACATGTCATTAAGTACCTTTCATGGCATGTAACACGTTGTAATGAACTAGGGGCAAGATGCTCATGGGATTCGCCGCGTCTTTCACAAGAAATAACCTTGAAATGAAAAAGTTATGACATTTTACTTTATTTTGAAACTGCAGATACCCTGTTTCGCTGGCCAACTGGTGATTTTGACACTGGTATCTCTTGTACTAGGAGTTCCAGGCATCTCCTGGACATGCGTCAAGCAGTAAACCTGCATTATATAACCCCCTGCTGCCACCATACAAGTTTTAGGGGATTCGGAGGACCCCCCCTGACAAGTACTTCCAGAGTCTCCGGACGCCCATAAGCTCAATCTGCGTTACAAACCCTAAGTAATATTCGCGCTATTTCGGTCCGGAGACTCGGGTTCCAGGGATCCGGCGAAATGACGATGACGACCTGTCTCAGGTCTGATGACATCTTCGATCGCGCGGAATCAGTTCCCACTTCGTGTCCAATATCGTTTACCCATGCGACTGCGACATGACACACCCAAAATTAATCTAGAATAAGGCACTGTCATTCTTAATCTAGTTTTCGCCCCAAAATTAATCTAGAAATAACCTTTTGCCCCAAGATGGACACGTGGTACGACACCCGTTTCACCGCTCGTGTGTACATGGCGGATGTGTACACCTCCCCACCCAGGGACATTCTCACAAACACAGCAGTACTGAAAGGGAGCGGCGTCTCACATTGGGAATGGGCGTCAGGCAGGGCATCGCCGCCCAGCGCAGCTGCCTGAGTCATCTCCACATCCACCGCACACGACGTCGGAGCCTCGGTGTGCATGGACATGAATTTCAGTAGCGTTGCGAACACACCGCCGGATCGAAGGGAGGGCGATACCATTGAGCCGCGGGCCACCCACTTGCCGGCACCCATGAAATAGCAGGCAATCGTCTTGTCCTCGGCACCTGGGTCCCTCAGGGAGTTGGCGCCGCGTGGAGCCAGGGAACGCAGAGCGACAGCCAGCTCATGCATTTCGCGTCGGTTTGGGTACTTCCTAATGAACTCCTGCAGCGCCCTCTTCTCGCAGAGGGCGTTCATGATGGCCTGTACAGGCAAGTACTTCACGCCAGACGCCTTCACGATTCCCTTGGCCCGCTGTATTGCACGCTCCACCCACAACTCCAGGGCGGCGCCTAAATCCCCCACGTATTGCTCCTGCCGGAACAGGTGCACCGCTGCAAGCCGCATGTTGAACGTCAACATTTTGTCCGGCCCCGTGAGCTCCATAATTTTGGCATGCGCCCACAGATTGTCCTTCGCTGCCTTCTGGGCTTGCATGACAACTGCTTCGTTGTAGGCCTCCCCGGCTACCACACTGCCTCGCACATAATGCAGAACCGCCCGTCGAAGATGTTGCCACGCATCCTCCATCTGGATGTTCCAGTTAAACAGAACCTTTCCGAACACCAGCGGGCTGTAGTACAGAATAAAATTCAAAAAAATCCTCCATTGTGTACATTCCTGCACCCCCCCCGCTCTTATATATTAGCACAGAACGTGGACGGATCCTAAACCCAAAATGAACGTTCAACAGGAAAGCATTGTGGCGGTCGGCGACGTTGTCTGCCCCCATACCCACAGGCTGTTCTTGCCTGATGCAGCAGGTACAACTTGTTATATTATGACAACTTCATCGGCTGGTTACCCTTGCAGTGGTGATGGGGGGTGTCGAACGCACCGAAGTACTTCACCACGTCGTGGTATGGCCGACCAACGTCATGCGGTGGTTGAATGCGCGCGGCCCTCGATTGGAGGAGCTCAAGCAATTTTGGTGGCAAACATAAATGCGGATGGGTGTTGCTTTCATCCTCCCCAAAAGTAGCTTCAGATAAGCCTTCCCAATACCATAGAACACGCAGTGCCCAAACGGGTGCGCAATTGCCCGCATTGGATCGTAGTACGGGAGGCGCTCCAATGCCCCTCGCCCATGTCTGCCTGTTGCGCATGGCTCCGCCTCGCCTGACTTTGTTTTCCTAACCAGCTCCTGGTGTTTCTTTTTGCTCAGCATCAGTTCTGGGTCGTCCGCAAAAACCTCGGTTTTCCCGTCATCCGTTTCCCACCCGTTGAGCTCCACCGCCTTCGCGTATCCCCGGAAATACATTCCTTTCCCACCAGGGCCCGGGGTTCCCTCAAAAAGGTTGTACGGATCGGCACGATAGCTACCAACTCCCATAAACCTGCCCATGGTGCACCTCATCATCGTGTCTGCGTACACCAATCCGAGCACCACCTTCAATGTGTACGACCTCTTGAGGAAGGCATCGTACACTACGAAAGGATTGGACGCATCCCGCTTCCCGTGCATCAAGTGCAACAACTCATCCTCGAATAGTGACCATAACACCAGCGGATTTTTCTCCTTCTGCCTGGGCCCTTTGGTCATCCACAGATTCTCATGATTCTTATCACGCTGCCGCACCTGTTAGTGCACAGCCCCACACAACCCCTGTCACACACGCATGCCTTTTAACAAAGGCATCAGCGGACATCATGCCCTGGACATCGCCTCCCTTTGCACCTTTCACCACGCGACTCGCTTCACGCACTCCTACGAACCTGCGCCTCTCAGAACACATGCGACTGGGAAACATTCGTAACATCAATGTACCGATATGTGAAGGTCTTCGCTCTTTATCACAGCCACCCCCATAGAATAGCTCCTGCGCGCACCGCCACCCCATACGCTTACGTATTACTATCGTGGGGCGGCCCTTTCTCCCCCAGTATACATCTTGGCACGTTCCCAATTGCCAGACGTCATAGTATGGCAGTAATTGTCCCGAGGATGGCTTACCCGCTGAAAGTCACTTCAATCATTGCCACTTCCTCAGAAAACATTGCTCGTACCCTTGATTGTAAAATTGCAAAATTTATCCTCAGCTACATGGGATGCCCCACGGACACAAATCATCAGATTGTTTGGACACCAGTCTGTCATGGAGGCTATGGGATTGACAGTATGCAGGATGTGGCTGCTGCCACGTGCATCACTGAAACCATGTCCACCCTCTGCTCCGCCAAGGAGCACGTCTACTGGCAAACTGACCACACCGACCGTATAAATAATCCTATGATTATTTCCCTTTATAGAAAATACAGTGATGCATGGCTTAAAATCATGTTGCACAATATATATGGAAAGGGAAAGGAAAGACCCCCAAAATCCCATTAATGGCTTTCCACTCTCTCACTACACAACCTGCAAGAACCTTTAAGGAAAGAGATTTAACTGGATGAAAAGGACTAGCAGCATCATGGCCTCTATGGGCTATGCAGTTGACTCCAAGCTCTTCCCTGAATGTGAAACAGGGTATAACAACCGTGTTTCCTCTATTCCTAAATCACTGTATGATTTAAGCAATGTGAGCAGCGCCATTCAAAAATACAATATCAAGCACATTGGATTCTTTCTTACCCCCTGCGGTGGGATGCTGAGAAGATGGTCTGATATGAAGCACCCCCTCGGTGTTATCGGGAACAGGCCCCCAGCGCATGGTTGGAGAGTTTGGAGTCCGAAATGATAATAAACCTGGGAAACCATTCCATTCCGCGTGTGACGCAGAACGTTCGGGGATGGGATACTGTACCAATCGGTTGGTGGCGTACCGATGACGAAGCCGTTCGCAATGGCGTGCCGCGGCATGCAACCGTTTGGGTTTGTTTTGGACGGACTCGAACTTTGTTCGCATGTGTGGCACACCCGTGGTCGGTACGCGCCAGCTCCGATGCTCGGATCATAATTATGGAGGTTCGATACCCCTCGGTGACAGCAGCAGTTGCTGCCATGCGGGTGCGATCTCGTGCACCTCTGGTAACACCTAGTATTGCCGCGATAAGAACATCAGGATCATCAGCATTGTCGATGCGATATCGGTGCGTTTTCCCCAAATGGTAGAGCCATGGTGCTGGCGGATCTTGGGTCATCGTTGCAGGCTCGAGGAGGATGGAATCGGATGCGTCGACAATCTCGTCGCAAACAATACAAGCCTTGATGTCGGCGGCCTCTTTCAAACGACGTCTGACATTGGAATATGCCCGGATCAACGCTTCACTGGAAACGACAGGGCTCTCGCCGGTGAGAGCAACATGCTTCAGAACCTCTTCGGTTTCTGCGGCGTATGCATCATCCTTCATTCTTTTAGCGCCGGCATTTCTTGCTTGGTGGGGCCCAGCCGCGTTCTCGTTGCCCGACGGCGCCCCCGCACCAGGCCGATGGGGCCCAGCCGCATTCTCGTTGCCCGATAGCCCCCCTGCGCCAGTCCGATGGGACCCAGGCGCGTTCTCGTTGCCCGATAGCCCCCCTGCGCCAGGCCGATGGGGGCCAGCCGCGTTCTCGTTGCCCGATAGCCCCCCTGCGCCAGGCCGATGGGGCCCAACCGCGTTTATGTTGTCCGACGACGCCCCGACATTTGCCCGAACCTTCTTAGGTCTACCACTTCCTTCACGAGCACCTCCTCGTGGCATGAAATCTCAACACTTTGGTACCTAGTCCATCACAGAACAATTTGTAGGCGTCAACATCCTATGCACACTTCCCGTGTAGAGCAAGCCTAATCGATTGATCAAGACAACCGATCAGATGATAGCTGAATAATTTTGATATGTCAGGGGGGGCAATGAATCAATAATGATGTTGCTCTCGATGCACCAACCATATATATACCGGTACAATGACATGGGTCTGAAGAGCAACCCTCAATGTCTTCGACGCGAGAGCGGCAACATTTGGTATGTGTATGATATACACTCAGTATTTCAAATTTAGAACACAACAGCAAAGGATCCGGCCCAGAGTAGGGCCGGGGAAATTAATTTACTCATACGCCCGAAGGGCGTGCGTGGTTTTTTCTTTTTATTTTTCTTTTTCAGAACACAACAGTGCAGCCATTAGCGAGCGCTCTATCGTCACGTTGTTCATCTTCTTCATCAAATTAGTGTGCGCATGCGTGCCACGATGCCAAATACCTATGGATGTATGAAGAAGGCATGCTTGGCGTCCGCAGTGGAGGCAAGCAAGTTACACACCAACCCAATGCATAAGCATAATATGACACCTGCCACTTAAAGTCGCACATATTAGATCCACACAAGTCATGATGAATAATTGCATGTGTGTGTGCGCGCGTGTGTGTGTGCGTGCACCATGGGTGGGAGGGAATATATATATATATATATACTAGCAATATTTGTTGCAAGGGGTACTACGGTGTTATCCGTGCACTATTATTCTACCCCCCTCCTGATGACTACTGAATACGGTACATACCGCAGTCGTTATGCATATGCACTCACCTGATAGACCGGCCCATTTTTTGAAATATGGGTTGCTCTCTCAAAAATACTCTCAGTTGACGACACTGTCTCAAAAAAGGTATTACAGCCCTGCTCTGTTATTTGGCTTACAGATGAACAAAACTTCACTGATAATAAGTTAATATATTTTGACTCTGCTCCTCTAGTCATACACGGTAAGGGTGCACGTATGCTAGTGGGGTCGGCCCCTTATGCAAGGGCCGAAAACCGGTTATGATCTGCCCTGGTCATCAGTGCTTCTCCTGCTTCAAAATGTGACATGAGGAAACCAGAGTTTACTTGAGACTATTGCTAGAAACTCAGCAACTCACGAGAGGGAACGCTGCCGACGGTGAAACAACGAACCCAGATAAACTCGGATAATACGAATATATACTGAGTTTGTCACACAAGTTGATCACTGAAGATGCCACACTGAATATGACACCTGACTGTACGAACTAGTCAGGGTGTCATTTCCAGCACACCACCTCATCTGAGGTGGACAGCTTGTGACAACACATCACCCTAGCTACGAGGTTTACATTGTAAGATGCAAGGAATGTCAAACCTAGAAGCTAGAAAAGTCATAAGTGGCACGATGAGAATACATGTCTAGGACAAATACGTGCTAAAGCTAGGAACTTGCTAGAATAAAAGTTGATCGGTCAGACATCTGCCTTGCCAGCTAGTGGTGGGTGATCCCACAGATCTCGCCTGTCGGCATGTAATGGAAGAATTGTAAAATAAATTTGCCTGTCGGTTTAGCCTGATACTTTCTGCGGACTGAGTAGGTCTCCTGCCATAAAATGTGTCCGTCTCAATGTTGAGGCTGCCCGCTAGTGGCCAAAAATACGCAAAATTCCCGACGTCCAAAACTACAGCAAGTGGTGGAGATGACTGAAAAAGCGAACACCGCCTGTCGGTTTAAAGCAAATTAATAATAACCATCATCATGATAATAGCTAGCTCCCGCCGTGTCATAAGACTCCTCATCGAAATACACATCACCACCAGTTTCGAAAGAATCATGGGCTTTGGCCTCCCAGGCAGCCCACTCTTCAGCAGTGTACCCTTCGCTCTCCGATAAATTTTCGTTTTCTGGAATAGCCCCATCTACAAAAGAAATAGTGCCAACTGAATACTCCGATTGCGGTAAAAAATCCTCCCCAAGTGGGGGCTCTAAAAGACCGCCATAGGTGTCGCCCTGGAAACCTGTGTCCAGGGCCTCATCCTGTTCCAACTGTGAAGTAGAAAATGACGGAAAGGCCAAGTGGCCATGATGCTCTGCCTCAAGTTCCTCACAACTGTCAGAATCATCGTAGTACCCAGGGAGGTTCTCCGACTCATCGTCCTCACTACTTTCATGCCCCTCAAAATGCCGGTCCCCAGAACCCATATAGGGAGGCTCAAATATAAGGGGCGCGTGAACGTAATGAACTTCTGTGCGCACGGGAGGGGCCTGTGGCACAGTGTCTCTCGCTCTAGGAATACTAGGCAAGGGTATAGTGGCCGAAATCTGAATTGAAACTGATTTGGTGGAATGAATGGCGGGCGCATCTCCAACGCCTGTCTCACACAGCGAAACAGCATAACCCGCGAAATCATCGGAACCAGCACCACCAACCTGTGTGCTCTCTGCAACAATAATCTCCAAAATAATCGGCGGGTCTGCGGTCAAAATCTGCGGAGAAATCTGCGGCGAACGAAAATGCGAAACAGCTTTGCTCATAGAAGAGCACAAAGAAATCAGCTGTGACCGCTTGAGGGTAGAAACCCTCGCCAAACTAGAGTCAATAGAATCCAAAAGAGCTATAAGCTCCCCACTCTCCAAAATCTGCGACGATGACATAGTCGAAAAATAACGAAGACGAAATCAAATAATATAGAACGCAAGAAAAAAAATGTCGAAGAGCACCACCTCGTCTAGATACTCTCGGACACTGCGGAGAACCAAGCTATAGCGAAGAATCTAATTTGAGCGAGCCACAAGGCGTGGACACACTCTCTCGAAAAATATAACGATACTAAATGAAATTCTAAGCTAAAATACACAACACGCAAGTGTAAGATGCAAAGAATGTCAAACCTAGGAGCTAGGGTGGTGTGTTGTCACAAGCTGTCCACCTCAGATGAGGCGGTGTGCTGGAAATGACACCCTGACTAGTTCGTACAGTCAGGTGTCATATTCAGTGTGCCATCTTCAGTGATCAACTTGTGTGACAAACTCAGTATA
Organism: Cymbomonas tetramitiformis; assembly: GCA_001247695.2. NCBI lineage: Eukaryota > Viridiplantae > Chlorophyta > Pyramimonadophyceae > Pyramimonadales > Pyramimonadaceae > Cymbomonas > Cymbomonas tetramitiformis. The sequence goes on from LGRX02016501.1 coordinate 12,006, forward strand.
TATTCGTATTATCTGAGTTTATCTGGGTTCGTTGTTTCACCGTCGGCCGCGTTCCCTCTCGTGCGCTGCTGAGTTTCTCGCACGTATTATACAGTATGACTCGTGGTAAAAAAGTAAAAAGTGATGATAGCCCTGGTTGGCTTCATAGCAAAATTGAGCGAGGCCTTAGGCGGGTGCATACATATATAAAAAACTGTGATTACACGCACTTGCCACCCTTGCAATACTCGGGTCGACATGTTAAAATTGAATAACGTGAGCGCGTCGAGGTACTTAGTGCGTGTGGGCGATTGGCGTGCGCATGAGTGCCATGATGCCAAATACATATGGACGTATGGAGAAGGCATGCTTGGCGTCCGCAGTGGAGGCAAGCAAGTTACACACCAACCCAATGCATAATAATAATATGACACCCGCCACCAAAAGTCATAAATATCATATCCACACCAATCATGCGGCATAATTACATATATGTGTGTGTATGACAGCGCGTGTGTGTGAAGGGCATAGCCGATCGGTTTAAGTTCTAAGAAGCTTTCGCACATCCATGTGCGCAATGTAAGACTGCGCGCACTATAACCTCGGAACCCAACTAAAGTACTAAACACGTATGGGGTAATGACATGTGAAACGTGTTGCCCGCAATGTTCGTCGGGATGGTGTGTGAGTGAAATACTCGTGCATGGAACAATAACATGTGAGCGCGGAATGCTACCTCCGAGTCCAGGATGATACGTGAGTGGAATGCTCGGTGTATGCGGGACTACTAATAAGTATAAGTGGCGTGCTGCCTCTGTGTGTGAAATATATTACTGCCACTAAAAACAACACATTGCATGTCCACACATGATGAAACATTATATAGTATGGCTATGCATGTGTGTGTGTGTGTGTGTGTGTGCTTGTGAAGGGCAAGGCAGGTCACACAATGAGTGATTCGACCTTTCACACATCCCTCGTGCGCACATTACAGTAGTCTCTCAAATATAAGAATATCCGATTATAAGAAACTCGCCCCGGAAGAAACTCAAAAATCGCTTAGAATACTTGCCCCAAACCTTTTTTTTGTCATATTCTTAAATTTCGACCTGAAAAACAATTAAGAATATATAGGGCAGACTTCTCGAGGGGTATTCTTATTTTCATAACCGGTTTTGCGTGTTTAAGAATAAACCCCCGATGTTGAATGTATAGATTGATATCGACTTGGATTGGGTGATGCAGGAAACCCAGATTGGGACGTTGTGTCCGAGTGCTCCAGGAAATGGAGGAGTACTGTACGTTGCACCTTTATGCCTAACATGCTAAAGGGTGCAACCAATAATGCTCGCAATGTAATACATTACTACATTTAATCTGGCAAAATGATACAGCATATACGCCAAGCAAAGAGTGCCGCGCTAGATATTATGTGTTCATATTATAGCAAGGCAATGCTGTAAAGTGTCACTGGGCAATAATAAACACCCGCGATAAATGGTTCACAAGGGAGTTTGTGATATGCTCATACGCTATTGTAACCAGCTACAAGGGAGTGAGATGCTCCTTTCCGCGCCTTGCACCTGCACCTCTCAGTATTTTCCCATTATCTAACTTCAAAGTCACAAAGCTGTAAAAGTTGGTCTCACGGTGCAGCCTTGCGTGCATTTGCCATCCTCAACTCCATGGGTGCAACAAAAAGATAGCAGAGTGCCCTTTCCGAAGATGCCATCCTGAACTTTGGCCCCCTGCACCAATTGTCCACGCAAACTTGCAGATGCACCGTCAATGTCCTCTGTGGCAACAGGAACCACCTTCCCTCGACGCCCAGCCGATTCTTCCACATCCGCTTCGTGGGAACGCGCCCAGCGTTTACCATGAATGCGCCGCCCCACCCCGCCGACGGACGCTACGCGTTGCGCGGCTTACGCCAATAAGTCGCGGTCTATAAGAAAAAGTAAAAATTTCGCTAGCGCTGGTCGCTTAATCTGACGGTCCCAGATTCTCGTCTCTAGCGTCGTGAATTTCTTATTGGAGGATGCCATATTTGTCACGCATAGCGTCGAGTTTTTCTTAATTTCGACATGAGATGACAGGTACAGTAAACACTCGATTTTAAGAAAACAGGAATTTTCGGTCAGCATATTTCTTATTTATATAGAGATCTTAAATATGGAGTGTTATGTGTTAAATATTGTGAAGAAATCAAAAAAGCTGGCTACTTTCTTATTGGCGGGTTTTCTTATTACCGAGTGATTACCGTAGGTTGGATCTCAGCGTTGATTTCTTATCTGCCGAGCCGGGCTGATACTTTATTCTCCACATTTGTAATTCGGCCACCCGTGGCATGCATGGTATGGCGGACGATTACTGCGGTGGATGAACACTGTTAACTGTCAAATAAGCCCTATATGATTGATAAATAAACCCTATATGTTTAGACTATATATACTGATTAGGTTGATGAATCCGTCTAGCGTCAGTTTTTTCTTAATCGGAGGATTTTCAAGACCTCTCCCATGGAAAATCTAGCGGGTGATTTCTTGCCGTTTTTTCCCTAACTTTTGGAGAGAAAACTAGCGGCTGGTTTCTTGTAGACACCATTTCTTATAGACCGCGACCTACTGTACGAGGTCGAGGGCGTTCCCGACTCCGACGGCATGCGCTATATATTGGACTCAGCTGCGGGCGGTTGTCCTCACCGAGACCGAGGACCCCGCCCCAAAACGTGCACCCATTCGAGATTCGACGCCTAGGCGACCGTCATAAAAGAAATCAAGCCGAACTACACCGAGTCACCGACGGCGCCCACGTAACGGACTTCTGGCACATCTTGTCGGAGTCCGCGAAGAAATCCCCGTACGTGGCCCCGCTTTACCTTGTGGTGCTACGCGAATCGCGAGGGGGCCACAGTTTCACCGTTGCCCGGCTTGCCCTTCGAATCCGC
>LGRX02016502.1:0-21242 GCA_001247695.2 Cymbomonas tetramitiformis
CACTTTCAGCTCAAGGCTATGCACGTGCGCCAAACCTTTAGGCCGGCCTCACCCAAACCACCCTGCACTGCTCACAATAGGATACACGGTGCGGTGCCTAAGGTGTTCAGTTGACTTGACAAATGCATCCTAACACCACTTGTTCACTTTCAAGTTTCAAAGTACCCACCTGGTGGTGGTGACGGTGGTGCTTCCTTTGGGGCTGTTGGTGGGGGTGGTGGTTGTGTGGGTGATGGTTGTGGGGGTGCTGACTGTGGTGGGTGTGGGGGTGTTGGGTGTGGGGGTGCTAGTGGGACAGGGGGGCGTTTGTCTTCAGGCAACCCACTTTCAGGTGAGCAGCGAGGGCAGCGAAATTGCGTGGCACACAAGTGGTGATAGGCGAGGTCACAAGTGCCGCAAACTGTGAGTGCAATAGGTGCGCCTACGGGCGAGTCGTTATGGCACACGTAGCATGACTTTGGTTGTGGGGGTGTTGGCCGAGGGGGTTGTGTTGGGGTGGCGGTTGGCTGTGGGGGTGGCTGTGCGGGTGTTGACTGCTCCGATGTTGATGGCTGTCGTGGTTGTGGGGGTGTTTGGGAGAGTGGCGGTTGTGCTTCGACGGACAGTAGGTGTTCTGACATGTTGGTGATGACTTCTGGAAGCCGGCCTTGCAGTGGAACTGCCTCGGATAATTGAAGAAATTGACGACCGTCTTCGCCGGTGGTTAGAATAGATGATGTGGCAGAATCTTTATCTTGATTGTAAATTAAGGAAGCGGACTGCATACCGTGTGCTCGGAAAACCCACGTGATATCGGAACGGGGGTTTGTTTTGTTGGTGGCTTCATTCGCTAGGAACAGGAGAGTGGATAGTTGATCCGTCTTGGAATACCGCCCAATGCTCGCTGAGGTTGCGATTGCGTTGTGTATGTCGTTGGACGAAGGGAAGAATCGTCCATCGAGCTCGTCTAGACTCTCAAACTCAATGCCGAAGGTGGGGACTAATTTCCGAATGTAGTCCTCATGCACCTTTCTAATGGTTAGATAAGACTTCACGTGTAGTTTGCATATAGAGAGCAGCTCAGTCTCAACCTCCGGTAATAATTGCAAAGTGCTAACATCTTGAGGTGAGCCTGGGGAGTGGCCTGTGTGTGCTAGCCAGAGCTCGATCTTGACGAGGTTTGAATCAAGCTTTCCGCCACAAGGGGAACAGATGAACCTAGCAGGGCATCCACAATGCACTGAGGTGGTTTGTCCCTTATTGGAGACGAAAGTGTTGTCTTGTTGTCTCCTGCACACGGGATCTTGCGAGGGTCGAAAGCTTTGGCCAGCACAACGGCACAAGTAATTTTCAGAACGATGAGTTGTTGAAGCCACGTTGCGACGAATGAATACTGCGTGTGTATGCAGGAGCAACTGCTTGGTGAAATCAGGAATGTTCTCCCGAAGAATGAAAGCCGAATAGCGTTGCGCTTCGAACCGCCTAATATCTCGCAGTAAAGCGAAAGCTGGTTGCAAAGAATCGTCGACATCTTTAAAGGAGATGATCTCGTTGAACTCCGCGTGCTGAGCGTTGTCAGCCGTCTGCTTAGAATGAAAAACTGGCGTTTGCGCGGAAAAGACATTACATAGAGTATCGGTATGAGCCTTAAAAGACTCTAAGTTAGCTAAGTATGTCTGTGACTCGAATTGTTTGTGCTTAGCATGTACGGTAAATAACACCTTGAACTCTTCTAATACATCCTTGAAAGCCTGGGCAGATGATAAACCAGGAACAGGTTTCTGTCTGCGATCGGACGTTGAGTTGGTAAAAACGGAATAATTTGCATTCTGCTCAAAAACAGACTTTAAGATAGGATATTTGCCAGACTTGGAAGCTCGAATGAGAGAATAACGTGCTGAATCGATATCGCTTTGCCGAACGCACGCATATACATCATATAAACAAAGCAACCGTTTTGTCAGGTCATAACGGATGCAGTCGAGAGTAACGATTGGTTTCTCCTTGTTGGGCATGATGAACAATATCCTTGAAAACGCAGGAGGTAATTGAGAGAGAACAGCGTTGGAGTGTCACCTCAGCGCTATCAATGTTTTTGTACTTAGAGAATTTTAACGATAACGGTTCACAAGACATAAGTACATTGTCGATTGTCATTGTGATTCAAAATGATTTTCAGTCGAGTTCTTGGCCGGTTCGCCGGCTGTGTCTCATCGAACCTGTGATTCCGTCACATGACAGTCGCGATGACTCTGTCATGTTCCGTGAACCTCCAGCGCGCCTACCTTTACCCTTGTTAGAAAGAGGGGGAATCTTCGATTTCATCTCCGATTTTTTCCCCAATATTCCACAGTGCAAAAGTTGAAGCCCAATTCGTAGGCTGTGTCACACGACAACGTATCATGCTGTATTATATCAATAGGGTAATGCTACTGACGCTGGAATTTCGGGTGTCTTTTTACTTATACACGATTATATAAATCTGGGCACCTCGCGCGATCGAGCCTGCCCACCATCGTCTTCACCGGCCGGTTCCGGTGGATCTTGATGACGACAACGTTCAACGTACACTTGGAACCTACAGCAGGGGTCGATGATAAAGGTCATGGTCAGCGCCCACAATTCATTCTGCACATTCATTCGCCTCGTAAGGCGAATACTGTTGGACTGCTGAAATGCTGTGGTACGTTTCTTGAGCGAGTATTTTGTGTTTACTTGGTTTCTTGTATGAACTAACGATGCGGTTTGTGTGGAGCTCGTGCTGCAGGCTTAGAGATCAGACCGCGCCCTGAGATGTGGAGGGCTAAGTTGGCAAGTGCCAACCAAGTGTGGGATGAAACCCACCCACGTCGGACCCAATGCATAAAACGCTTTGCAGCCGAGTGGTTTTCGTGCGTCAGAGCGCACGAAACTTGGCACTAATATTACTGACAGTAATATTAGTGCACCCTCTGAAGCGCAAGGTGGGCCGTTGAGTATGCCTGCAATGGTCACATCTTAACTTCAAGCGTTTTGAAAACCCAAAACGCTCCAAGTCAAGATATGACCATTGGAAGCATACTCAACGGAATACCTTGAAACTTGTAGGAAGTGTTCATAAGACCCTTTATATGCATATATTTGCCAACTTTCGTGAGCTATTCCGAACGGGAACGCCCATCCTGGCATTATTGGGTTTGGGTACATCAATCATCATTGAAACCCAAACCCAAAACGCTCGAAGTCAAAATGCGACCGTTTGAAGCATACTCAACGGCATACCTTGAAACTTGCAGGATATGTTCACAGGACAAGTGTGAACATACCTGGCAAGTTTCATGTGCTATCTTTCACGGGAACGCCCATCCTGCCAGGCAGTCTTGGGTTTGGGTACATTCATCAACATTGAAACCCAAAACGCGTTAAGTTTAGATGCGACCGTTTGAAGCATGCTCAACGGCATACCTTGAAACTTGCAGGAAATGTTCACAGGACAAGTGTGAACATACCTGTCAAGTTTCATGTGCTATCTGTCACGGGAACGCCCATCCTGCCAGGCAGTCTTGGGTTTGGGTACATTAATCAACATTGAAACCCAAACCCAAAACGCGTTAAGTCTAGATGCGACCGTTTGAAGCGTACTCAACGGCATACCTTGAAACTTGCAGGAAATGTTCACATGACTAGTGTGATCATACCTGTCAAGTTTGATATGCTATCTTTCACGGGAACGCCCATCCTGCCAGGCAGTCTTGGGTTTGGGTACTTTAGTGAAACCCAAACCCAAAACGCTTTAAGTCAAGTGGCAGTCGCTTGCAGCATACTCAACGGCCCACCTTGCGCTTCAGAGGGTGCACTAATATTACTGTCAGTAATATTAGTGCCAAGTTTCGTGCGCTCTGACGCACGAAAACCCCTCGGCTGCAAAGCGTTTTATGCATTGGGTCCGACGTGGGTGGGTTTCATCCCACACTTGGTTGGCACTTGCCAACTTAGCCCTCCACATCTCAGGGCGCGGTCTGATCTCTAAGCCTGCAGCACGAGCTCCACACAAACCGCATCGTTAGTTCACACAAGAAACCAAGTAAACACAAAATACTCGCTCAAGAAACGTACCACAGCAGTTCAGCAGTTCAGCAGTATTCGCCTTTCGAGGCGAATGAACGTGCACGAATGAATTGTGGGCGCTGACCATGACCTTTATCATCGACCCTGCTGTCGGTTCCAAGTGTACGTTGAACGTTGTCGTCATCACGATCCACCGGAACCGGCCGGTGAGGACGATGGTGGGCAGGCTCGATCGCGCGAGGTGCCCAGGTTTATATAATCGTGTATAAGTAAAAAGACACCCGAAATTCCAGCGTCAGTAGCATTACCCATATCAATATATGCTGTCCATACACGTGGCATAGAAATCCTTTGCCTCTGCCCCAACTTAGATTTCTATATTTGTATGGATGCATTGTGGCATCGTAAAAAACAGTAATCCTTATCTTTCTATTTTAAGACCAAAGGTCGATCGTTGGCAGAGCGGGACATAAAAGTAGCCTTTTATAGCACTTCCGCCGGCTATAAACGACTGCTGTTTACTACATATTAATACACGTCATAAATAATAACTAGCTACTACCCGTAGGGCCCGCATTCGGTATGAGGATGAGGGTCAGGGTGTTCCGCGTCACGGTTTGGAATAAATATAGATCCCCCTTTCCATACACTCAACACTGCACTGCACTGTCTCTCTTTCGTCGCGTTTCGGATTTATACCGGAGTAGACACTTGACACTACTATCGACTATTCTTAATGGGAAGGGTTATACGCGCTGGAACTGGAACGTGGTTTCCGTCTCAGTCCCGAAAAAATTCTGAACCAGCGTGACGGTCATATCGTCTCGCATCGTCTCGCGTGTCATCGTGAATTTAATTTCCAGGATTATTAAAACAAATCATCTATTTATCTTCCATCGATATCGCGGATACGATTGCCGTTGGCGTTGACTCGCTCAAGGATAAAGAGCTGCGCACCAACATTTACTGCTCATAATTTTCTCAACGGTCCTTCGCTTCGCCTCATGGGCGGAACGATGTCGTGGCTGCTGTGTTATGCGCAGGGATTTCGGAAGTGTTTGACTGCTTTTTATTTTTCAGTTTGTTTATGCATATGTGCCGACTCACGATACTCGTTTTGTGCAGCTTGTGTCGCAGGTTTTCCGATGGCGAGGAGGGGCGCGCTTTCTTGAGGTGTGGAAGTCTAGGGCAACCTAGCTTGGGATCACACCCAACCACATCGGACCCACCTTGTCCTCACGTTTTATTCAACTCACTTTGAATATGCATACAAAGTTTGAGCAGCATCGGGTTGGGATAAGCTACAGACTGATTTTGTTTTTGGGTTTATGGCGTCTTCTTCGCGACCTCTTGGGGTGTGGAAGTTACTGGAATATCCAAGTTCACAGATAATAGTGTGTGCTGTGAAACTGATATAGATAAACTCTTATAAGAAATAAACCCTAAGCTAGATATACCCGGAACGGTGACAGAGTCGGAACGGCTACGGTCCTAGCTACCTGTGACACCTTGGTGTGTCACAGTACGGGCTTACGGTCAGTCACAGGTCCAGTGTTGGCTACCTAGTAATCTGTCATAGGGGCCTGCACCGGGACTCCCGGTCAGGGCTGCCTACACAGATTTCAGCACACCACCCCAGCACTGTGGGTGGTGACTGACAGGCAAGTCCGAGATACCAAATAAGTTAGGGTAGGAGCTAGGGTGACAAGCCTAACTGCTGAACCAACTGTGCAATTCTGATACACAAATGGAAACCCTCTAGCCGGCACAAGTGCAGAAACATACAGGCACAAAGGTCCTGCTAAACTAGTGAAAGGCACGGCGCCAGCAAGTCAGATCAACGGATATAAGGAGTCAAAGCAAAAGCCAATTGAAGACCATGTTGAGGTCAAAGTACATCTCAGCACACCACCAGAAGGTGGTGCACTGCCAGAACCAGGAATAAAACTACTCGGGGTCAAAGATCAGAGGAGCACCGCCATCACAACGTCCACCGTAGCATCCCGCAGAACTGCCCTCCAGTGGGTCAGGCGGTAGTAGCACTGCCGCAGCACCCAGGGAGTGCAGCACGGCATCCAGTGTGACGGGGTCTAGCTCGGAGATACCAGAGTAGATGCAGAGATCGCCCCTGCACAGCACAGGCTGCGGTGCAGCCCGACCCGATACCTGTACAGAGCCGAGGTCATTGGCCGCCGTATAGGCGGCAGCTCCCACTCCCATGATCGAGATCAAAAGAAAGAGAGAGACAAAGTAATGAAACCCCCACGGGCCCGCGTGTGCGGGGAAGCCCCATGGCGGCTTGCCACAACCGTAGGTGCGGGATGCACCACCAGACTGAGGCACGTGGGTCGCGGACTCCGACGCATGATTAGCCGAAATGGCCGGAGTCCGCGGCTTCACGATGAAGCTGCCGTCGGCGAGGTCCTCGTAATCGTCCGTGTCGTAACCCGTGAGGTCAACCTGCCCGACGGCGGCGTGGTTGACGGTCTGAACGAACCCCGCGAATTCACCGTCCGCGTCCGCTGTGGTGGTCACCCGCGCCGATTGCAGTGGCGCGGGCTTCACATCCTTTCCCTGCGAGACAGGCATAGCAGGGGCCGGCACGGCGGATGCCGATGCCGCCGCACCACCTGCCGGAACCTGCTCCTCCGGTGCGGCTGCCGCCTCGGCGGGCTCACACACCAGAGCCGAAGCCCCCTGTCCAATGCCGGCAGGAGGCGGGAAGGAAGCATGGGTGTAGTGCACCTGCGGATCGGCTGCGGAGTGAACCTCCGCAGCAAGGTCGTCGAGCCTTTGGAGAATGGACTCACCCTCAGAACTCGGCTGCTGCTCCACGGTGAAGCCGTAGGCGGACACGTCAATGCCGCCCACCGCACTCGCAGAAAGCACCGCAGGCGGCCCATACGCAGCCGCAGCACGCGCGAAAGCCTCTGCGCCATCATCCGCAGCATGCTGGAACACCGCACACATCGCCAACGCGTGCACCCCTTCCGCATCCTCCTCGTCGATAGGGATGCAAAATGATGCTGCAGAGTTGGGCGGGTGCTGACGTCCACCCAACGGGCAGTCGCGGTAAAAGTGATATTGCTCACCTTTTCCCGCTCTCTTGCATTTCCCGCAGAAAGGCTTTGCACGCTGCTCGTCGCGGTCGAATCCCACCGGCGGGGCCTTGTGGGTCCCCACACGGAACCCCCGCGGATGCTGCCCTTTCTGCTGCTGCTGCCTCTGCTGAACACGCTCCCGCTGCTGCCGCACCACCGGAGCGGCCTCACCGTGCCGCCCCTGCACGAGCTCCTTGAGCTCCGTGATCTTTTGGAGCAGCGCATCGTACTCACTGCTGGAGAGGTGCGCGGAGACCCCGCCCGCACCAGAAGCTGCCCTGCCCCCATCCGTCTGCGCCCAAGACTGATAAATCTCGACAACCAAGGAGCGAAGAGAAGCAAGGGACACGTGGGATAGGTCAGCAGCCATAGGATAGCGGACCTTCACCGCAGCGTAAAACACGGGGTCGAGGCGGGTGTAGAGGGATAATTTGCGTGTCGCCTCGGTCGGAGTCCAGTCCGAAGTCCTGTTATCCCGCACCAAACGTTGCTCCCTAGCCAAAATCGGCTGCGGGTCAACGTTTGCGGGATAACGTAAAGCTGCATGTTCCTCCTGCTGCGATTCCCGCAGCGCCACCGGCACAGAGCCCTTGATGATGTCGACAAGAGCACGTCGTCCATCTCGGTCAGTCGAGGAGTCGGTGCCAGTCAGCCAGACATACGCGTTACTGTGCTTCTCCACCACGAGAGCCAGAACGTCGTATAGCAGCCCATTCACCCTGCTGACCACGGGCACCAAAGGGTCCTCGAGGTCGAAGGCCCGCAGCTCCAAACCAGCAGACTGAAACTCTGTGCGCAGCTGCACCACCAGGTCGGACAGGAGGCCAGAGTCGTCCGTACCGCGGAAATGATGCTTCTTGTCACCAAGAATATCCTCACGGATACTCTTGGCCCAAGCCCGATGCAAGCGCGCCTTGTAAATCTCGTCGACCAACTTGGACTGCTCCTGCAAATAACGTCTGACGGCGACGTCCGCGTCCACGTTCGATGCAGGGTTGGGAGTGGGAACCACAGGTGTAGCAGCTGTTGGAGTGTTCCGCACCTCGTCAAGTAGCCTTAGAGAGGCATCAATGTCACTGTCCCTCGTGAGGGACTTCTTAGATCTTGTCGTCATGCCCATTTCTAGAAACGCCTGAGGGGAGGCGGTACGCTGTAACACGTTTGGGTAGGGTCGCGGAGAAAATGTGACGTCACAGACACGGAAAGAGCGGTCGGGCCATGCAAGCGAGGGGCGAAGGAAGATGTCGTCGAAGTCAAAGGTGCCAAGGTCACCAGCCCAAAATACGGCAGCAGGCGGGGCCAGAGCGAGCAGAAAACCGTGAATAATGAACATTGCGACGACGAAACCCAATCCAAGCCGGCACCCCATAGCCGCGGCACAAGCCGCTCACCGCAAGCCGCTCATCTCATAATTCTCTACTAGTGCCCAAACGCGCTAACGCGCACCACCTCTCCGAGCGGCCGTTTAGCCAATCATGGCCAAACTAGCAAGTGGAATAAAGCGTGGATGGGGCCACGACCTACTGGAATATCCAAGTTCACAGATAATCGTGTGTGCTGTGAAACTGATATAGATAAACTCGTATAAGAAATAAACCCTAAGCTAGATATACCCCGAACGGTGACAGAGTCGGAACGGCTACGGTCCTAGCTACCTGTGACACCTTGGTGTGTCACAGTACGGGCTTACGGTCAGTCACAGGTCCAGTGTTGGCTACCTAGTAATCTGTCATAGGGGCCTGCACCGGGACTCCCGGTCAGGGCTGCCTACACAGATTTCAGCAGAAGTCAAGGTTGGGCATGCCAACCTTGCTTGGGTTCGAACCCAACCACATCAAAGGCATCTCATTTGCATATATTCATGCACTTGTCTTCGATATTCATGCAAAGTTTTAGGATCTTTGAGTTAGGATAAGCCTTAGGCAGATTTATCTTTGTGGGTTATGGCGCATTGTTTCCTTCTTGAGGTCGACACAAAGCATGAAAAGCTTTGCAGCCGAGGGCTTTTCGTGCGTCCTAGCGCACCAAACTTGGCACTAATATTGCTGACAGTAATATTAGTGCACCCTCTTAAGCGCAAAGACTTTCATTGAGTGTACACGGAATGGTCGCCTCTTGATAAAGAGTAATTTGGGTTTGGGTTTAACGTACCCAAACCCAAAGATGCCAATCAGCCGAGGGCTTCCCGTAAGTGCTAGATCACGAAACATGGCATAAATACTTCCAACGTATGTAACTTCAAGTTACGCGAAGCTCAAGGCTTCAAGTTACTTGTGCGCGAAACGAGCAATTTATTTCTAAGGCAGATTTATTGGGTTTGGGTTCGAACGTACCCAAACCCAAAGATGCCAAAAAGCCGAGGGCTTCCCGTGCGTTTTAGCGCATGAAACTTGGCACAAATACTGTCAACATATATACCTTTGAGTTACCTGAAGCTCAAGGCTTCAAGTCACTTGTGCGCAAAACGAGCAATTTATTTCTAAGGCAGATTTATTTGCTTTGGGTTTGGGTTCGAACGTACCCAAACCCAAAGATGCCAAACAGCCGAGGGCTTCCCGTGCGTTCTAGCGTACGAAACTTGGCACAAATACTGCCAACGTATATATATTTGAGTTACCTGAAGCTCAAGGCTTCAAGTTACTTGTGCGCGAAACGAGCAATTGATTTCTAAGGCAGATTTATTTGCTTTGGGTTTGGGTTCGCCATGAACCCATAAGCCTATGACATGACCTAACGTCATTAAACGCAAATATGGATAACTATTGAAGTTACATAAAAGATAATAGTACGATACCGACGTGGTTGGGTTTGATTCCAAGCGAAGTTGGTAAACGCCAACTTTGACTTCCACACCTCAAGAAGGAAACAATGCGCCATAACCCACAAAGATAAATCTGCCTAAGGCTTATCCTAACTCAAAGATCCTAAAACTTTGCATGAATATCGAAGACAAGTGCATGAATATATGCAAATGAGATGCCTTTGATGTGGTTGGGTTCGAACCCAAGCAAGGTTGGCATGCCCAACCTTGACGTCCACACCCCAAGAGGTCGCGAAGAAGACGCCATGAACCCAAAAACAAAATCAGTCTATAGCTTATCCCAACCCGATGCTGCTCAAACTTTGTATGCAAATTCAAAGTGAGTTGAATAAAACGTGAGGACAAGGTGGGTCCGATGTGGTTGGGTGTGATCCCAAGCTAGGTTGCCCTAGACTTCCACACCTCAAGAAAGCGCGCCCCTCCTCGCCATCGGAACCTGCGACACAAGCTGCACAAAACGAGTATCGTGAGTTGGCACATATGCATAAACAAACTGAAAAATAAAAAGCAGTCAAACACTTCCGAAATCCCTGCGCATAACACAGCAGCCACGACATCGTTCCGCCCATGAGGCGAAGCGAAGGACCGTTGAGAAAATTATGAGCAGTAAATGTTGGTGCGCAGCTCTTTATCCTTGAGCGAGTCAACGCCAACGGCAATCGTATCCGCGATATCGATGGAAGATAAATAGATGATATGTTTTAATAATCCTGGAAATTAAATTCACGATGACACGCGAGACGATGCGAGACGATATGACCGTCACGCTGGTTCAGAATTTTTTCGGGACTGAGACGGAAACCACGTTCCAGTTCCAGCGCGTATAACCCTTCCCATTCTTAATTCAATGTTTAAAATAATTAAATATTATCGCACCGAAGGTGCATATATTCCTCTCGTAATATCATATCTTGAATCTAACAATCTATACCGTACTCCGTACACGTCTATTGTAATTGTATCCAGTCGGCCTTTAAAGGGAAGGGTGCCAGAAGGTTTCAAACCATTTTTCTGGAATTAAATTTCATAACAAAATCTATATTTAACCGATACATAAAGTAACTTTCAAAAAATCTTAGAGGCGAATTTTGCAACATGACCCCCTATTTTTATTGGTTAGGATCCAAGAATGGTGAGTCAACGTGATATAAAAAAAAATCTCAGGAAAAGTTATCATATAATTTTCGAGAAATATTTTTTATAAAATCAAATAGTGATAATTTAGTATATGCAATCGATACATAAATTCTAAAAATAAATCTACGCGATAACTTTGCCTGAGGTTTCTAATCATGCTGGCTAATTGATAATAATATAATAATAATAATATTGATAATAATATAATAATAATAATAATAATAATACTAAAAATAATAATGAACAAAATAAATCGTATAACGTTTAACGTTATACGATTTATAATACATACATCAGATAATATATACATCAGGGAATATGTCATCCTGATGCAGGGAATAAGATGGCCATGATATATATTGTAGTGAATAATACAACATTCCGCTTTAAAATGTATGATGCACAATGTACAAATATTAGAAGTTGCGGTAGCTAAAGTCATGCACTAATGCTGTATATGCCATCCTGCCACATCCGCATCCTACCACCGTGTCGCAGGGAGTATGTCATTGTGCTGCAGGAAATAATACAGGCACAATATATCCCGATGTGAAAAATACAGCATGCTGCTGAAAATTGTATCCTGCTGAATGTACAAATAATTTAAGTTGCGGTAGGTAGAGGCATGCTGAATATCAATATGCCATCCTGCCGTATATCGGATCCTGCGATTTTCGGAGCGCTGCCTCCCGGCATATGGGGGTCGCGGATTGCGGGGGGGGGTTCCTGCCCCTCCCTCCATACTTTTTCCCTCTCCCCTCGCCTCCTCTAGTTTTTTCTTCTTTCTTTCTTCGTTTCTTTCCCCTTTCCCCTTTCCCTTTTCCTCTCCCATTTTCCTCTTCCTCCTTTCTCACGCTATTTCACTTCACCCGCGCTACAATTCATGAATCCGCAATATTTCGTATCACCACAACATTTCGATATGATATCATATTGCCACCGCGTGATCCGCTCATATCGTCACCATGGAGGGGCGGTGCTTGGAGGGCGGTGCTTGGAAGGCGGTGCTTGGAAGGGGGTGCTTGCGGAAGGGGGTGCTTGGAAGGGGGTGCTTGGAGGGCGGTGCTTGGAAAGGGGTGCTTGCCCGCTCCCAAGGCCCCAATATAGGTGCGTCCATGCCTTCCGTATGGGGCTAAGTGTTACGCCCATTACATTCCCACTATTAAAACCCGCCCGCCCGCCTGTGTTGTTGTACGCCGGAATTGTCACGTACTTCTACACTGTAAAAAGGGGCGCCCTAAGGGTAGGGTGCCAGAAGGTTTCAAACCATTTTTCTGGAATTAAATTTCATAACAAAATCCATATTTAACCGATACACGAAGTAACTAACTTTCAAAAAATCTTAGAGGCGAATTTTGCAACATGACCCCCTATTTTTATTGGTTAGGATCCAAGAATGGTGAGTCAACGTGACATAAAAAAAAGGGAAGGGTTATACGCGCTGGAATTCACACGTCGTTTCCGTCTCAATCCCGGAAAAATTCTGAACCAGCGTGACGGTCATATCGTCTCGCATCGTCTGGCGTGTCATCGTGAATTTAATTTCCAGGATTATTAAATCATCATCAATTTATCTTCCATCGATATCGCGGATACGATTGCCGTTGGCGTTGACTAGCTCAAGGATGAAGAGCTGCGCACCAACATTTACTGCTCATAATATTCTCAACGGTCCTTCGCTTCGCCTCATGGGCGGAACGATGTCGTGGCTGCTGTGTTATGCGCAGGGATTTCGGAAGTGTTTGGGTGCTTCTATTTTTTCAGTTTACTTATGCATATGTTCCAACTCACGATACTCATTTTGTGCAGCTTGTGTCGCAGGTTTTCCGATGGCGAGGAGGGGCGCGCTTTCTTGTGGTGTGGAAGTCTAGGGCAACCTAGCTTGGGATCACACCCAATCACATCGGACCCACCTTGTTCTCACGTTTTATTCAACTCACTTTGAATATGCATACAAAGTTTGAGGAGCATCGAGGTGTGATAAGTTAGAGACTGATTTATCTTTTTGGGTTTATGGCGTCATCGCGACCTCTTGGGGTGTGGAAGTCAAGGTTGAGCATGCCAACCTTGCTTGGGTTCGAACCCAACCACATCGAAGTCCTCTGTGTTAGCGCACGAAACTTTGCACTAAATTTGCTGAGAGTAATATTAGTTCACCATTTTGCGCGCAAGGATTGCCGTCAAGTATGCACGAGAATGTCACTTCATGGCCAAGAGCTTTTTGGGTTTGGGTTTTCATGTACCTAAACCAACAAATGCCAAACAGTCAAGGTCTTCCCGTGCTTCCTAGCAAACGAAACTACGCTGATATTTTGCCAAGATATATATCTTCAAGTTCCCTAAAGCACAAGGACTGAGATACATTGTTTGCGAAACAAACAGTTTATTTCCTTGGCAGATTTATTGGGTTTGGGCTCGAATGTACCCAAACCCAATATATTCCAAACAGCCAAGGGCTTCCCGTGCTTCCTAGCGCACGAGACTTTCCACAAATATTGTCGAGATATATACATTTAAGTTCCCTGAAGCTCAAGGGCTGGCATACATCGTGCCCGAAACGAACAGTTTATTTCTTTGGCAGATTTATTGGGTTTGGGCTCGAATGTACCCAACCCAATACATGCCAAACAGCCAAGGGCTTCCCGTGCGTTCTAGCGCACGAGACTTTCCACAAATATTCTCGAGATACATCTCTTTAAGTTTCCTGAAGCTCAAGGACTGAGATACATTGTTTGTGAAATGATCAGTTTATTTCTTTGGCAGATTTATTGGGTTTGGGCTCGAATGGACCCAAACCCAATACATGCCAAACAGCCAAGGGCTTCCCGTGCGTTCTAGCGCACGAGACTTTCCACAAATATTGCTAAGATATACATATTTTAGTTCCATGAAGAACAAGGACTCAGACTTCGATGTGGTTGGGTTCGAACCCAAGCAAGGTTGGCATGCTCAACCTTGACTTCCACATCCCAAGAGGTCGCGATGGCGCCACAAACCCAAAAAGATAAGTCTAAAACTTATCAAACCTCGATGCTCCTCAAAGTTTGTATGCATATGCAAGGTGAGTAGATTAAAATATGAAAACAAAGTAAGTCCGATGTGGTTGGGTATCATCCCAAGCTAGGTTGCCCTAGACTTCCACATCTCAAAAAGGTGCGTCCCTCCTCGCCGTCGGAAAACCTGCGACACAAGCTGCACACACCGAATACCGTGAGTTCGCATATATGCAATACACGAATTGAAAAATAAAAACAGCCAGACACTTCCGCAATCCCTGCACATAACACAGCAGTGGCGAAGGAACGTTGAGAAAATTATGAGCAGTAAATGTCGCAGCGAGCCCTTTATGGTTGAGCTAGTCAACGCCAGCGCCAACGGTAATCGTATCCGCGATATCGATGGAAGATAAATTGATTATCTGTTTTAATAATCCTGGAAATTAAATTCACGATGACACGCGAGCCGATGCAAGACGATATGACCGTCACGCTGGTTCAGAATTTTTTCGGGATTGAGACGGAAACGACGTGTGAATTCCAGCGCGTATAACCCTTCCCTAAAAAAAACCTCAGGAAAAGTTATCACGTCATTTTCGAGAAATATTTTTTATAAAATCAAATAGTGATAATTTAGTATATGCAATCGATACATAAATTCTAAAAATGAATCTACGTGATAACTTTGCCTGAGGTTTTTTTTATACCACGTTAACTCACCATTCTTGGATCCTAGCCAATAAAAATAGGGGGTCATGTTGCAAAATTCTGCGCTATAAATTTCAACAAGTGGCAGCTTTGCAATGAAAATTTAATTGTGTTAACTATGGAAATTGTCATCAATACTTTTTAATTCGTGAGATCACGGCACCCTACCCTTAAACGTAGGAGAATAAAATAATAATATAATAAAAAAGAATAATACTGAATAAAATAAATCGTATAACGTACTCTCGCAAGCCAGAGGTTACGAGCTTCGGCCGCTGCGCGGCCGATCGCGCGATTCTCGACAGAAAGCAATGGAAAGCAGCTCGTAACTCCGGACTACCACAGAAAATAAAAAAAAACGATAAACCGGGAGAAAATCGCCGCTTCCGGAGGCTCTGACTTGTGAGAGTACGTATACCGTAGGAGGAGCGTATATCGTAGGTAAAAATTAGTTGGAGGAAAAATTGAAAGGACGACGCCCGCTGATGACATGCGGCCGCGTTCCGGTCGGGGCTGCCCTTGTAAAACCAGGCAAGCCCGCCCGCGCCCAGTCAAGGCTCAAGCGCATAGCTTTATGGCGGGGGATCCTGAATGGTCATGTGCACAACGTTGGGGATTAACTTTTAATCCCCACGCTTACGAGCTTCGGCCGCTGCGCGGCCGATCGCGCGATTCTCGACGGATAGGGAGAGCAGCTCGTAACCTCTGGTGCCATTCGTGTTTTGGGGTAAAACGAGAGTGTCGGCTCAGACGTGTCCGAGCCCGGCCCGCCGATGCCCACATAGGTGGCATGCAAGTCGTCTGGAGCGTCCTCATCTGGCATGACGGTGACGTAGGTCTGCTCGTAGGTGGCCAACGTCTGCCAGTAGGTAGCCTCGTCGGCCCCGGAGGCAAGCCAAATAACCCACATCTCAGGGGAGTACCCGTCACCCCCGTCGACCTCAGCCTCACCAGTGGCAGTCAGGAGCAGGGTCTCCCCACCGGCCACGTCCGAGGACATAGGCATGACTACCTCGAGGGAGTGCAGGGTGAGCAGGTCCTCGTAGGCCTGCTCGTCACCCGAGGCATAGGCCTCGTCGAGGGTCCACTCAAGGTCAGGGAGTGACGTACCGTCGAACAGGACGTTCATTTGATTGGCGGAAAGGGTGCCGCCGGACTGCTGGCAGTGCCGCTGGAAGTGCAGCCCCCCGCAGGTCCAGCACTCCGCCTGGTGGCCGCCCCGTGCGTCCCTCGAGACCCGGGGGTGCCGAGGCCGAAGTGCCACGTGTGCCCGCCTGGGGCGGCCGGCTGCGGAGCGTCCCGGGAGCAAAGCCCTTGTCCCCAGGCTTCCCGCCGCGGCCACGATCCCCTCGGGGCTTCTGGCCCGTGCGGCCCGCGGCAGGCTTGCCAGCCTTGCCGCCCGCCGACTGTGCGGAGGCTGTATGGCCGCCCCGGCCCCGGCCCCGCCCCCCATGCTGTGCGGATGCATGCGGCTGCTGTGCGGCCTGTGACGGCTGCTGCCGCTGCTGCTGCTGCCCCCGCCCCCGGTGCACCGCCCCAAGCTGCCCAGGGCTCAAGCCCAGCTGCAGTAGAGCCTGCAGGGTAGGGGTCCCCCCCCCAAGGAGGGACGCGGACAGTGCCGCTATATTGTCTTTACGTTTCCGCTCTGCCACCTGGCCCGCCTCCTGTGTCTGTGCAAGGTAGAAGGCGGACACAGCAACCGTGAATGCAGTAAACCCCGTAGCACAGAGCCGCTGGCCGTCAGTAGTCAGCTCAGACCGTGCCAGAAACTCCTTATAGTAGTCACGGCATATACGGAGGTTCAGCAGTCGGATGAAAATAGTCTCACCCCAGATTTGTTCAGGCGTAATCAGAGGATTGACCTCCTTGCGGCATGCCTTGACGTGGTTGGTGAATTTCTCGAGGAATTTAGCTGGATCAACCCCTTTCACCAAAACCACAGCCGGCGCCACCTCAAACAGCCAACCGGTAGAGACGTTCGGCTTGCGGTGTCTCGCAATCTCGCGACACAGGCACAGCCATGCACGTCTACCGTCGTTGGCTGAAACCGCCCCAGAAGCCTCGACAATGCGAAGTGCACCACCACGGCAGAGAGCCGTGAGCACACGATATAGCACCGTAGACGCAACAACGGGGGCGGACAAATCCGTAAGATGCGAATCCCACGTGTCTGTCCGACAAGGATTCTGATATAGCATGCGTGAATCTGGCCAGGGCAACTTCCCTGGCAACGACGTTTTTAATCTTGTCGAAATTGAAGAAATAATCAGAGGCCTTAACGTGCTCAGGTCGCACGAGATCTCTAATGTTCTCAAGCAAAGCATTTCGCTCAACCGCTTTGCGAATAAGCTCCTTCGCCTCTGTCTGCAACGTCAGAAGCAAAGGGGTGGTGGACTGCTCAGATGAATCCACAACACGGGAGTACCCCCCAATGGGGCCTCTAGAGCGTCTGAGAAGTTTAGCGCGCGCCTAGTGTCAATAGCACTTGGCACAGGCGTCGCAAAACCATCATCCAGGTCTCCAGAGCTCGCCATGAGCAGCGCGAAAAAATACCAAGCACCATTAAGGTAAATGTAGAAATACACGAAGCGGAATCCAAGAATGCGGTCGACAACTAAGCAGAGGACGTAAACCCTAAAATGTACAGCTGTATATAAGAGATTCAGTAAGCAAAGAGCTGGGCGCGCATACAGCCAGGGCCAGGGGGGTGTGTGGCAATGAATGAAGGTAAAACCAAGTAGAATCTGCGGGGGCGAAAAGGATGGGCGAGCGCGCTAAGCCACAGCACGTAATGCGTAGGTCATGAAGTTGTATACTGGTCACAAGTGGGTCTCTGTAGTCGCAGAATTCTTGCTGAGAGTACCATTGCGCGTCGCTGAGAGCTGCATAAAATGTGGTACCACTCCACCCAGCAAAACACTGAGGATCAACGCCATCCCCCCCAAAGAATGCGTACTAGAAGCTACACATCATCAATACTGCCCCAGTGCAGTCCACACTGGAGTGAAAGCGTGGTGCACGCGCAGTGGAAGCGTGGTGGGCCCATAACCTACTAGGATATGCTCCTAGGCTACCGTGAAAACACTAAACACGCAAGACACTCACAGAACCGATATATGATATATGAAAAGATAGATAATAATGGTGAGAGCTGGCTATCTAAGCTGCAGCTCTCCCTCTAGTGTGTGCCACATGTAAACTGTGTCCGGTCACTGAAGACGACCGATCTGAGATCTAAAGTGAAAGAATCGGACGGTAGATATGAGTCGTAGATACGAACTGATCTAACGGTCTGAAATACTCTGAAACTACGGAATCTCAGCAGACTAAACTGCGGCGAGTCCCGTGATTCGTACACCCGACAATCTTGGAGGAAAGGCACTCTTGAGGCATACTGAAAGAGCGCGCACTCTAATTTTAACCAATCGCCACGAAAACTGCTACGCGGCCGCCAAAGTGCGCCGAATAAGGTGTTTCTGAATATGTGGCAAAACCAGGCTCCTAGCAACCGAAAACTTGAATTCTGGGACAATCACTTGCATATAAATGAACAACCAAGGCGGTTACGCGAGCACTGCGACTGACCACAGGTGTAAGAAAGTGCCAGAGTAAGGTTGGTCGCGAGGGACTTGGAACAGTTCTCCTCCAAACAATTTATTGGCGGAGCGGCCAATACAAGCTGAAGGATCTAAGAATGATTCTCGTTGCGTTGTACCCAAATAACGGGTAAGTGCCTCAGTGATGACGTCGTGAACGCCAGGGATCTGAGGCAAGAGCGCTGCGTATAATGCTGGCGTGTGAAAAACAGTTGCGATCTGAGCCTATTTATTTAAAATCGCGGGTGAAATAGATTCAATTTGCTGTTCCAACTCGTAAATGTTAAGCAATTCAAATAGCGCTGAACGAAGAACTGAAATAAAATCTGACGGCAAAGGTAACGTGACCGTCTCTAGTACCTCCTCAAAGCCCGCAAATACCGACTGTCTATTGTCATTAAAAATTGCGGTCGTGGCAGGAACGAGTGGCATAGTTGTCACGAAAATTGAGTGTACAATTAAATCGAGGACACCAGTCATGCGAGTAAGGGGGAAAATTCAGCTACAAGTCCACGGCCTAATCAGCTACAATTCCGACATTTCCGAATGCTGTTACAACCGCACGTCGACTGTGACCCGAGAGGGGAAATCGATCTGTGGATCTCGAATAGCTCTGAAAGTCTGTGACCCGAGAGGGGAAGTCGATTTGCGGATCTCGATTAATACTGAAACTTTTCCTCCTGCCTCAGAAACTGAAAACTAAATTCTTCAAACTTACTTTTCATCGCTCTGCTTAAACGGAGTAGCGAGATGCTTGAGCATGCCACCTAGTTGTGGGGACACTTGCTGCCTCTTGCTCCCCAGGGCTTTGCCCTAGTAATCAGCGTACATGTAAAATAAATAAATAAATAAAGCAACTTATGCGGATCCGTGCTTCTTCCTGCAAAGTGCTGCATCTTCATCATCAAAGGTCTTGGACACCTCACCAAACACATAATGGTTTTAAACCGCTAATCGGCATCCCCGCATCGCATCGCACAGGCTATCGCCAGCCACGACAATCCGAGACAGGGTCAACAATGGGGCCGGCTCCGACTTGTCAGAGCCTATTTTAATTTGGCTCTACCTAAGTCTAGATGGTGACGGAGGCTGAATTTCTTTGGCCCTGCTTTATACAGGGAGAGCAAAGCCTACATTTTGCCGGCTGTGCGGAAGCCCAGCAGGGGCGGAGCCCGAGCCCTTTTTTCACACTCGCCGGAGACGGGCAGTAGCGGAGCATGCATTCTTCCGGCTTCGGATCTGCTGGTTCCGTCATTTTTAGAAGTGTTTTCCTAGTGTGCGGTGCTCGGTGATTGACTCTGAGTCGAGAAGGCTGGATTGCTGATGTTCTTCTCTGAGGTTTTGGTCTCATTTTCCCGTTGGCTGCTGTTGAATGAGGAATGACATGCGAGCCTCTTCTGTATCCGCACGCTCTTACCTTTGAGCCCAACGATGACTGGGCGGAAAGCGGGTATGATGTGAGTCATAGCATAGGTGAGCACCATGATTTGCAACAACAAGATGCCAAGGGCAACCACGAATCCACCACTTTCATCGGTTAACTTGGCGATCATCAACACCATTTGCACGATAAATTGGTTAACCTACACCACACCAAAATCGCCACGTGGTTAAGTTACACGCTTCATATCCTACCATATGGACTCTACTATGAGCCCTATACGCTCACTTCGTCTGCTACTATAAGAACATCAACTTCACCGTGCCCGCATGGATGGAAAGGACTAGCAATAATGCGATCAGGAATGGATCAGCAAAAAAGGCTCCCCCGGAGGTATTCCCAAAGGGCACGAAACCTAAAATGGAGCGCGCATAAGCGACCGAGTCGCAGTGTGCCTGACTTGGGTCTGCTATCACATCCCCACACTCGGTATGCAAGAGATGAGCATTTCTCGATGACTGCAAGCGGGCATTTAGGTTTCAGGACAAGTCGGGATATTCTCGGGGGAGCCTCTTGGTGGCTCGGTCGTGGCGAGCAGTGGAATTGTAAAGCTCTCAGAGACACCGTTCTAAGCTCGAGTATCACAAGTGCATGTACAGCTGCACTTGGCACTTTGAGATTAGGCAAAAGAAATATACATACAGACAATAGAGATAGTCAAGCGGTACACTGGGGAGTGATAGCCCGTTAGTTAGAGCTGGTCATAGCTCACCACATCCTTTTCATATTCCGGATTGGTCGGATCACGGGGCTGAAATTCCATCTCAGTGCAGCCACGTAATGTGGGGGGACAGTGGAGGCGGAGTAGGGAGGGGCAGAGCATCTCACCAGGATACAAAGACAAAGATCGTCCATGGAATCATTCTTAAACGGGGAGTAGCGCTGGTGCACCAAAATGGCGAAGACCGAGACGAACACCGCGAAGATGACTGCCGCGTTCTCTCCGGCTATCATTCCCACCAGCACCACAATGCCGGTCTGCAGCAGCTTCCGCATCATGTCCACAATCTGCACGAACCAGCCCCGTTGTGAAGTACCCGAATTACCCTCAGCATGAAGTAACAACGGTAGGCAGCGACGCTAAATCAAGGAATTGTTTTCACAAGGGCCTGATTACACCAAAGTTCATGTTGATATTTGGGTCTGTTGACCACTCAGGGTGTAGTGATGGCACCGTAGTTAGAAATACCATCGGCTGGATACTTCATCGAATTATTCCGTAGGTATTCACCGGTTGAATTTTCAAGTGACCGGGCTCCCTATCGGCAATCCTCAGGCGACGCCGAATTTGAACGTTTGTGTGATTCGGCCCTTGTGTAAACAATATCATGGTTTGTTTATGCGAACCAAGGTGGCGGTCATCACCGAGCTGCAACAGTGGAACCAAGGTGGCGGTCATCACCGAGCTGCCACAGT
>LGRX02016505.1:0-22020 GCA_001247695.2 Cymbomonas tetramitiformis
GTTGCAAGATATCCGTATTGCAAGATATCCGTATTACAAGATATCCGTATTGCAAGATATCCGTGTTACAAGATATCCGTATTGCAAGATATCCGTATCGCAAGATATCCGTATTGCAAGTGTGGGAAAGAACAGGACATGCAGAAAAAGTGTGACCCAACTTTGAGTGGAGTTAGCCGGCGGGATAAAATCAAGCTCACCAGGGTATTTCGCTTGGAGGGCAGCCAGGTTCGGCTCGAAGTCATTAAGATACTTACTGTTGAGTCCAGTGTTTCGCATTCTGTGCGATCACCCTTCGTCACCTCAATCCTCTTTCCAAAATTGCACAAACCTCCGAGCGCTGTCATCTGCGACATGCCCAGCCTCTCAGCGCTGTCATCTGCAACATGCCCAGCCTCTGAGCGCTGTCATCTGCGGCATGCCCAGCATCTAAGCGCTGTCATCTGCGGCATGCCCAGCCTCCGAGCGCTGTCATCTGCGGCATGCCCAGCCTCTGAGCGCTGTCATCTGCGGCATGCCCAGCCTCTAAGCGCTGTCATCTGCGGCATGCCCAGCCTCCGAGTGCTGTCATCTGCGGCATGCCCAGCCCCTGAGCGCTGTCATCTGCGGCATGCCCAGCCTCAGCTGTCATCCCTGCAGCATGCCCAGCCTCCGAGCGCTGTCATCTGCGGCATGCCCAGCCTCTGAGCGCTGTCAACTGCAACATGCCCAGCCTCTGAGCGCTGTCATCTGCGGCATGCCCAGCATCTAAGCGCTGTCATCTGCGGCATGCCCAGCCTCCAAGCGCTGTCATCTGCGGCATGCCCAGCCTCCGAGCGCTGTCATCTGCGGCATGCCCAGCCTCTGAGCTGTCATCTGCGGCCATGCTGGCCACTCTAAGCGCTGTCATCTGCGGCATGCCCAGCCTCCGAGTGCTGTCATCTGCGGCATGCCCAACCTCCGAGCGCTGTCATCTGCGGCATGCCCAGCCTCTAAGCGCTGTCATCTGCGGCATGCCCAGCCTCCGAGCGCTGTCATCTGTGGCATGCCCAGCCTCTGAGCGCTGTCATCTGCGGCATGCCCAGCCTCTGAGTGCTGTCATCTGTGGTATGCCCAGCCTCTGAGCGCTGTCATCTGCGGCATGCCCAGCCTCTCAGCGCTGTCATCTGCGGCATGTCCAGCCTCTGAGTGCTGTCAGCTGCGGTATGCCCAGCCTCTGAGCGCTGTCATCTGCGGCATGCCCAGCCTCTCGGCGCTGTCATCTGCGGTATGCCCAGCCCCTGAGCGCTGTCATCTGCGGCATGCCCAGCCTCCGAGCGCTGTCATCTGTGGCATGCCCAGCCTCCGAGCGCTGTCATCTGTGGCATGCCCAGCCTCCGAGCGCTGTCATCTGTGGCATGCCCAGCCTCTCAGCGCTGTCATCTGCGGCATGTCCAGCCTCTGAGTGCTGTCATCTGCGGCATGCCCAGCCTCTGAGGGCTGTCATCTGCGGCATGCCCAGACTCCGAGCGCTGTCATCTGCGGCATGCCCAGCCTCCGAGCGCTGTCATCTGCGGCATGCCCAGCCTCCGAGCGCTGTCATCTGCGGCATGCCCAGCCTCCGAGCGCTGTCATCTGCGGCATGCCCAGCCTCTCAGCGCTGTCATCTGCGGCATGCCCAGCCTCCGAGCGCTGTCATCTGCGGCATGCCCAGCCTCCGAGCGCTGTCATCTGCGGCATGCCCAGCCTCTAAGCGCTGTCATCTGCGGCATGCCCAGCCTCCGAGCGCTGTAATCTGCGGCATGCCCAGCCTCTGAGCGCTGTCATCTGCGGCATGACCAGCCTCCGAGTGCTGTCATCTGCGGCATGCCCAGCCTCTCAGCGCTGTCATCTGCGGCATGCCCAGCCTCTCAGCGCTGTCATCTGCGGCATGCCCAGCCTCCGAGCGCTGTCATCTGCGGCATGCCCAGCCTCCGAGCGCTGTCATCTGCGGCATGCCCAGCCTCTCAGCGCTGTCATCTGCGGCATGCCCAGCCTCCGAGCGCTGTAATCTGCGGCATGCCCAGCCTCTGAGCGCTGTCATCTGCGGCATGCCCAGCCTCCGAGCGCTGTCATCTGCGGCATGCCCAGCCTCTCAGCGCTGTCATCTGCGGCATGCCCAGCCTCTCAGCGCTGTCATCTGCGGCATGCCCAGCCTCCGAGCGCTGTCATCTGTGGCATGCGCCCCATCGAATGATTGCCAGCCAATACCCGCCCCACCGCATCCCTGTTGGCATTTCGCCTACAGGTCCTACCAACAGGAGGGCTCACACCTGTCCGCACTTTCTCACATAACATGCCCTAAAAGTACAACAGCACGATGCACCCCTCTGGACTTAATCATAATTTTATATTTTAAGAAGCACTTTGCTCTCGTTTTCCACCTCGAATCTGTACTCTACTCGCGTCTTGCACCTCGAAGCTGTAACCGCCGGGCCGTCGACCTGGCATGATTCCGGATCGTCAACCTGGCGTGAATCCGGATCGTCAACCTGGCATGAATCCGGATCGTCAACCTGGCAAGAACGCAGAATCGATGGTGCAGAGAGCACAACAAACTCGGCGGGGGAGTGTGAATAAACACTCTCGCCGCTGAATGTACTGTCTCGTGCTGCTTCGCTCCGAGTGGCACGTGACGCACTGCGCGCACACCTGTGTCCGTTCAAGTACACCACTGAGCCCATGGCTGCACCGATAGTGACCACCATCACGAGGTGGTCGTCTTCCTGTTGCCAGAAAGCCGCAGTTCCACGTCAGCACTGCCTCAAGCCTCATCCCCCCACCAAGCCTGAAGGATTCTTTTGGGCTTTCACACAGTAGGGCGTTACCGGACAAGCGGCGAGGGGAAAAGAGCGTAGGTCCAGGGTAACACAGACGGGAGGTTGCCCTAAGAACCACACCTTGAGATCCCCTTTCTCCAGACCGAACGCCAGCTCGGAGTACCCCGCCGCCTCCGTGTGGACCATCGTGACCACCACGCTGTCTGGGATCATGGTCTTCAGCATGTTCCCCACATCCCTGCCACGTGGCAAAAACCCGGAGGCACCCGTTAGCGCGTTCAAGCCGAAAATAAGGCTCGTGCCTGTGTCAATCATATGTAAGGCGCCATGTGTTAGGAAGCATCGCCTGGCACACAGGTTGGGAGGCGAAGCAGCGAGTGGCGCGCAGTGCCTTCCCTCGCAAGCAGGACACTTGGCATGGCTGGGCCAGATCCGCCGAGCACACCTCCGCACGCAGCGCATGACCGCAGAAGCACGCAAGAAGGGGGCGGGCCAGCGCTATAAGATGTGTAGAGGGGGGTGCTCAGTGCCTTGTGTGCACGGAGTAGGCGGGCGAGCCAGCGCTGTACCCGATGTGCAGGGGGTTGTTCAGTGCCCAGCGTGCACGGGGGAGGGCTTGGGCACCTGTCCAGAGCGGAGAAACTATGAGAGTGGCAGCCGAGACCCCGCGCCACCGCCTTGGTGATACTGCACCCTACCGTGCCCTTCCACTGAAAGTGGTCCACCATCTTGCGCACGCCCGCCTCTACCTCCTCGGGGTTCGCCTCCTTGATTTTCGTGGAGGCACCGTCGATGAAACTGCATGTTCCTCCCAGGCACCCCAAGGATGAAATGACGCGCTGATCGGGGGGGGAGATGAGGGCGGAAAGGGAGGAGCGCCGGTCCCCCGGGGAGCGGGAGCGGCAGAGGGAACGACAACAGCCATGTACTTGCTCCCGGGACCGAAAAGAATGAGGGCCAAATAAGCCCCAAAATATTTCTGCCCGTGCGGGGTCGAGATCGGACCGCGAACCTTCCGATTGGGGCAAGACAGAGAGATAAAAACTGGGAATGTGCGCTTTGGTGATTGCGAAGTGCCCGTTAGCGGCTATCTTGGAGAACCCAGCACAGGCAAGTTGGAAGCTTCACGTCGAGGAACTTTGCGGTACGGACGAAACTGGATGTGCCGGTGCACGTTAGAGTGTTGAGGAAGGATTGTTCATGGCTCCTTAATCTTTACAGCAAGAGTGCAGCCCCGAACTGCAGGGGACGAGCGGAGAGGGAGGGCAGAGAGGAGGTTCCATACTGCGATGTAGCGTTGCCTGTGGCGGCCAACGTCCGCTGTAAGAAACACTTACACGATGCTAGTACAAGCGCGGGTCAGGAGGAAATTAAGACCCCTGAGTCTGGGAAAGACATGCCTAGATCTTGGGTGAGAGACGGGAGAGTCCGGGCGAGATGCCCGGATCAGAGGTGAGAGACAGGAAACTCGTGCCACACGACAGAGGCGGGGGGGACATAAGTGGTTTGAGAGATTTTAATGCGAAGTGGAGGGTGCCTACGCGCCAGTGAGCGTATCAATGATGGCGGCCTTGATGGAAGTGGCCCGGATTTCAATGCCCAAAGCGCGAGCATCCTCATCTCCGACGGCACGCAGCGCCCAGAAGGAGGGCTCCGCCTCACTGCCGGCAGCCGACCTGCAGGAGATTTTGAGCGGCCTCCCAGCGGGGATCCCCCTGCGGAAGGTGGCCGCAAGGAGCTGGGGGGCGGCCTGATTGCGTGAATGGAAGAGTAGCGGCAGTGGCCGGCGTACTGTACACATTGTCAGCGCACCCGTGGGTTTTCTCGACAGCGATTCTGCTGTCCTTACCGAAACCACCTTGGCCGTCTGGCCGTGGGTCGCGCCCGTCATTGTCGTATAAGACTGCATCTGCAGTATTGTGCTTGGATTGCTGGTCACTGCACGGTACTTCACGAAGGTGGGTTGAGAACGAGTATCGCCTACTCTACAAATTCCATATGGTGCGTGATATATCTACGTGTGAGATGGGATCTTGGCGTCACGGGTACCTTCTCCCACAGGTCTACCGTTGTTCTCCAGGAAACTTGGCTGCGTGCTCACGTGAGATGCTGTCGTGTGATGTTCAGACTTTCTGTAGAAGAAGGAAGAAGCGAAGCGAGTAAAACCTGATTTCCCCCCCGCATCGCGTGGTTCCTACGCGGTCTTGCATGCGATCCAACGTAAGTGGATGGTCGACGACTTCACCTGCGTTGGTTGGACTGGTCGTCGTGAAAGCTGATCTCATCTGGCTTGCCTTCGTCTCAGTGATGACGAAATACAATCAATACTGTACGGCCAATCAGAATCCCGAATAGAAATGAGCAATCCAGAAAGGAGTGCAAGGAGCAACAGGCTTTGGCCGTTGTATGTATTTTGATCTCAATTCGAATTCCTGGCGATGGCATAGGAAAATCCTACCGGCTACAGACAGGTATCCGGGCCTAAGATTGTAGCGTATCACACAATGTTCTAAAATTAGTATAGGGTTTCGAGACCATAGAAAAAAATCGTCCGAACATCGCGAGTTTCAAGCGGGAACATTCTGATGCAAACGTGGACTATGCCATGCGCTTTGTACCAATAATGAAAAATCTAATGCGCATAAATGAAAATGAGAAATCAAACAGGAGCAGGATCCATCGCGCTTTTCTATAGCTCTGAGACACGCTCAATACGCTGCGCAGGATAACACGATATCCATATCGCGATGATGACGTAATGAGATACAAATATTCTCGTAAAACAATCTAGGAATCTTGTAAAATTCTAGCGCAGCGCGCATATCATTTTTCGAAGTGTCACGTGCCTCACGTCTGAGGCGCCGATTAAAGGATTTTTTTCTTGGTACTACCGACGCCACGTGGGATTTTCTGGATCCCATCATTATGTTCATCGCGATGTGTAGACTCGAGACTTTCTGGATAATCTATGCACCCGTTATCCCTTCCTAACATTAAACATAAGCAGCCCGAGCCCGTCCAAAGCGCTCGTATGAGGTATCATGTGACACAATGACAATAATTCCACAATATGTGAGAGGGTCTGAGAGGCACGAATGAGACGTGTGACACAATCAGCAGTTCGGAGGCAAATTCTGACAAGGGACAGGGTGACACGGGCGCTGGGAACTCGTCTAACTTTTCTGATGACACATGATGACTGCATGTCACGGCTGCGTCTATCGCGTGAGAGACAGCGACACAGTGACCGCAATGAACGTCGCCGGCAGCAGACGGTGAACACATCGACATCGCGGACACCATTGCCGCTGCCGATGCCGTTGCGTGACTGCTTACTGTTACAGTGACACTCGTTCTTCGTTGACCCATCCCAATCCGCAATTGCATCGTAAAATTCTTCAGCTAGAGCTACGCAATTTCTTCAACGTTCCTCCGCCTCATGGGGCGAACGGTGTTGTGACTGCTGTGCTGGATGTGACACACCGACAGTTTAATCTGTCACTTGTCACTTCCTAAAGTAGGCGGGGTGACCGTCACCAGTAGTCGGGAAACTCCCGCTAGTATTTATGTGTATCTCTCTTTTATCAATCTGACTTTTACCGTTCTGATCCCGAAAACCCTTAACTCGGGGTTTATTTCCAGTTATCTGATATATTCACTCCGAACTATAAAATTATATCTGACAGGTTTGGCCCCACTTACGCTTTGTTTAGCCACTGCGACACCGCCGAGATGATTGGCTAAAGTCGGACGCCTGGGATGGAGTGAGGCGCTCCGTGCGTGAGGGTCCCGGCAGTCGCGGGTACAGTATGGCCTAAGTTTTGTGGGTTGATTTACGGCGAGTTGTAGGCCTTTGAGGACATTTTTTCTACGGGATTTAACGTTGGATTGGTTTACGTATTCTGGTTGGTCACCACACCGTTTCGTATCGGCCGCCATCTACCACACGACTTCTCGGAATTCCTGCTCTCTCACGGCAACCGTATCGGCGACCCACCACATTTCTTGGCCGCCCGAGACTTCCGCATTTTTTTTCACGCCTTCTTGCCTCACTCCACCCCTATAGTCTTCTTCATCATGGTCGCTTCTACTAGATCCACGGCTAGCATGGCGAATCGCCGCCGCACATTAAACACGATTTTTGACTCCGTTGCTGCCAGGCATGCCAGCCAAGGAGTAGTATCGATATTCAATATTTTCGATATATCAATATATCGAAATATCGATATTGATTGATATGCATTTTATTACATATCGAAATATTGAATATTGATTGATCGCAAGAGGCAACATATCAAATATTGATTGATACCGTGTGGATAGATATTGAATATTGATTGATATCGAATCCAAAAATATCGATATCGATCAATATGCGATATGGTATTCGAATATTGATTACAAAATTCGATATCGATATATCGATCAATAAATATCAGCATTTTTTTCGGAAAGTCGATCTTTGAAGCCAGATAGGCGGGCATACATTGGCGAGTGATTCATAAGAGTGACCCCTCGCATGCCTAAGATTAATTTATCGATCATAGAGGGCAAGAAATCGGACTTCCTATTCGTCGGGTTGGTGCCTGGTGGTGGCCGTGGTGGGGTCTGGGCTCTTGGGGTGTATCGTCCGTTCCCAGAATTTTAACGTCAACATAAACATTTCCATAACACTAGCTCTAGACTTGCACCACTTGCCATTGTGACTGTGACGCGAGCGCGTAGGAGGTAGGCGCAGAGACCATGCGCGGCAGAGGAAAACGCCCCCGTCATGGCCAGAGAACCACGGAAGAACTCGTGCCCAAAGGGAAAGGAGCTGTGAAACGCACCCCACAGAATCATTTCGATGCAGCCAGCAGTGACGACACAGAGTACGAGGTAGAGGCCGTCCTCGCTGAGCGCAGCAGTTATGGCGTCGCACAGTTCTTGATAAAATGGAAGGGCTTTGAAGAGAGCTCTAATACTTGGGAGCCCTTAACGAATTTGCCCGGCCATGGCATCGTGGTTGAGGAGTTCCGCGCAAATTTGCAACGAAAACAAGATCGGCTTACACGAGAAGCTGCCGCTGCGAAGAGTGCATCTAAAGAGGGGGAAGCAAGTGCAGGTATTTTTTATATCCCTTCAGTTTCCTTGTCCACTAGCATCGATTCTGTCGCCGTTTCACCAGTGACGAATAGTACTGGTACGAAGGATTTCCACACAGGTATTCCCCCAACCGTGATTTAAACAGCCCATTTATATATTTGTTGTTGCAACCTGTGATGTTCGCAGGCGCCGAAAACGGTGATGGGTTCACCGACGTTGGTGATCAACTGCGGAGCATCTATTGGCAGCATTTCGAAGTGCTCAAGGAGGGCAAAAAAATTACCCACTATCGCTGCAAGCACTGCGGCCCCGATGCTCCAGCAAAGGAGTATTGTGATGTGAAAGCAGATAATATGGTGATATATATGCTTGCACTGTAAAATGTGAAGGCAGTGAGGTAGGGTTTCTCGGTTCGGCTAAAGTCGGATTAAACTGAAAGATAATTGAGTTTAAGCTGGCGGACGGACCGTGACACACGAGCGGAGCAAACAACAAGCACTGCAAGTGACATCCGAGCAGGCGAGGGGTGACACAGGGCACCACAGACCTCCCCCCTTATGGGGGGTGAAAGTCAGTGTTCCCATGACACCACCTCACCCCGAAGGTGGGAGGTGCACTGCAGGGCCAGCCGATACTCCCGGGCAGGCGGCTAGGAGAAATGTAATGTTTCCTAGTTACTGGCTAACTCGTGATGTGCCAATTGAGGGTCTCAATTTAGGGTTTGGGTAGGTTTCAAGCAGTGGCGGCGTCATTCCCGATGGTGAAAGGTGTCGAGCGCCAAGTAGTCAATGTTCAACCAATGCCTGTGCGATGCCAAAGCCAAAAACGGCCGGGCATCACCAGAGCAAATGTGCCGTTGCAAGGGGGGCGAGTGCGAAAAATGCGGCGAGACAGCGCGCAATCCTCCAACCCCAATGTAAAACCAACGTTAGGGCAAGGTGGGGGGGGTGCGGCGGCACCACCAGCCACCACCAGATGGCAACAAGGGGGCGCACAAGATGTAGGTGTAAACGGTGAAAAACGCGGAGAGTCGGAGTCGTCACAGTCAGAGCTCTCGCCGTCGATGTTGTTGCAAACGCTGGTGTCGATGTTGGTGCTTGGTGCACAAGCACCACCAAGCACCACCAGACTGTAACCAGCGGTAAAATGTTGCCTTCGAAGGAGTCCAAGCGCCGATCTCAGCGCGCCCATGCGCGCACGCTGCCGCAAAGAAGCCATGCAGCCGCGGCTGTAAAATCTGCAAGACAAGGAGTTTGGGTTCCAAGGGAAAACGTAACTTTTCGCAAATTCAACAATTTCCAACAATGGAACAGTCAAATTGGGGTAGATTTCGACGAGGAACACGGTGGTAATGTCAAAACCGTCGTACGATAAGCCAATTTTCCGGCAGCAGAGGCGCTGCTGGCCAGAGTGTCGGTAATTGTCGGTTACGCACGCAAAAGTGCGCTAGATGTCGGTAGATGTCGGTACTAAAGATGTCGGGATGTCGGGGGTGACCGGTGCGAAGGCAAGGCGGTCAATGTCGGCAGTAAATTGTCGGAAGATGTCGGTACTAATAAGAAACGTCGGCACTAAGAAATGTCGGGACTAGTTGAGTGGTAACGCACAAAAAAGTGCGCTGAAGTGTCGGTACTAAAGTAGATGTCGGTACTAAAAATATGTCGGTACTAGGGTGACCTATGCGAAGGCAAGGAGGTCGATGTCGGGTTGAAGTGCCGGTACTAATTTGAAGTGTCGGTACTAGTTGAGATGTCGGTACTAAGTTAGATGTCGGATAGAATCGCAGGGCGCGAAGCGGACGGAACACAAGAAAAACACCTCTGAACGTAGGTGGGTCCAGACCTGATGTGAAAGCAGATAATATGGTGATATATATGCTTGCACTGTAAAATGTGAAGGCAGTGAGGTAGGGTTTCTCGGTTCGGCTAAAGTCGGATTAAACTGAAAGATAATTGAGTTTAAGCTGGCGGACGGACCGTGACACACGAGCGGAGCAAACAGCAAGCACTGCAAGTGACATCCGAGCAGGCGAGGGGTGACACAGGGCACCACAGACCTCCCCCCTTATGGGGGGTGAAAGTCAGTGTTCCCATGAT
Organism: Cymbomonas tetramitiformis; assembly: GCA_001247695.2. Classification (NCBI taxonomy): domain Eukaryota; kingdom Viridiplantae; phylum Chlorophyta; class Pyramimonadophyceae; order Pyramimonadales; family Pyramimonadaceae; genus Cymbomonas; species Cymbomonas tetramitiformis. Next base: position 9,959 of record LGRX02016505.1, read on the forward strand.
ATTGTGGGAATACTTCTAACTTACGAGCACATCTTCTGTATGCTCACAAGGACGTCGTGGTCGCTGCGAAGGGGACCGAGTTATTCAATGAACAGCCCCAAGAGTCTGCTACCAAGCGTGGGAGCATAGACGCCATGATTCCCCAGGTATTCATATTATTTGTCTAAACCTTTGGCAGTCCTTGAGAATGTTGACCTTGTGAAACCACCCGAAGGTCGTGGTAAGAATATGCGGTTTTGGGTTTGGGGGTAATCAGATTTCCAGAGATCAACGAGATAGAATACACCGTCGTATCACGTTGTGGCTTGTAAAGAGCGGGCGGGCCTTAACGCTCCCCGAGCGCGATGCCGAGTTTCGCAGCATTTTTTCCGAGATATTTAGGGGAACGTATACCCCTCCATCATACCAACAAGTATTAGATCTGATTTGCACCCTTTCAGCTGAGGGGCAAGCCAATCTCCTGACTTCCGTCCGCGACCTACTAGCGGAAGGAATAGTTCCCAGCATTGCGGGGGACGTGTGGTCCCAAGGTGGCATCGCGGTGTTCGGCATCTTGGTCTACTACATTGACTCCAACTTTGAGTACAAAGAGAAGTTGGTGGCAGCGATACCCTTCTCCGCAGTTCGACATACAAGTTTGGAGTCAGAACTAGCCACGAAACGAGCATGTGCTAGTGTGGGGATTGGTCAGTTCGTTGAGGCCTCGGAGGGAAAGGACGTTACTGAGGTGGACACTGTCGTGGATAACGTGCATTGCACAGCTTCTGACAACGCGTCAAACATCGTTAACGGTTGGTACTGCTTTGATGGACACGAGTGTGTCTGTCACACCATCGCACTAGTAGTTCGAGACTTCCTACAACAACCGCGCGTGAAGAAAGTGTTCGCCAAGCTACGAGGCATAGCTGGGCATTTCAACCACTCCGTCATTGGCGCCAAGTTATTGTACGATTGTCAGGGGCGTCTGGGCTTGAGGGAGTCCAAACCCCCTCAAGATAATGACACGCGCACTGGTTGGGGTGGAGCGTGTAAGCAGGCGGCCTGGTTCGCAGAATTTAAGGTGCGAAAGCTGAAACCCAAAACTAGACTCTTCAAGCTTGTACCATGTGTGTTATTGTGTCGTTGGTTCTTGCCCATCTATCGATTCCGCTACTAGTATGGTGGTTGCACCTTTTAAGTCAACATGCGTTTGGGTGCAACCGCAGTGGTTTAGCTATTGCATATTCGTTTCTCATAAGTTAGTTTTCTTTTGTGCGGTCGTAGGCTGCAATCCTGAAATACGACTCTGAGCACCCGACAAAGGCATCAACGGCTGTCCCTAACCTCGACGGCTCAGTCTACAAGGATCACCAGTTACTTGGTGATGAGTGGGATATCGTGGTGGAGAGCGTGTACATCCTCAAGTACTTCTCCTCCGCGACTGACTTGTTGCAGGGAACGAAATATCCCACGGTAAGTTTGTTGTTGCCTATCGTGGGGAAGCTGGCACACATCTCTAGTGGCATCACGAGGCTGAAGCACGAGGGGAAGCATGTGGAGATCGAGCACGAAGCGGTGAAAGAGGCTACGGAAAACTTGAATGAGGGGCTCAGCAATCGGTATTTTTATGACTTGATGGAATGCAAGTTGGAAGATTACTGTGTGGCCACCATCCTCGACCCGCGATACAAGAGCTTCACTTTCAAGGGTGCTAACAGCTGGATGCGAGGTGTGCCACGCTTTTGATCAATTCATACTAACTTTTTCTTTAAGCTTATCGTTGTGGATGTGGACCACTGTTGTGCACCCCCCACTTTAATCGTATCACTATATATCGGCTGAAAGCTGCAATAATCATCACTATTAGTTGATTATAGTGATTGTGTGAATTGCCACATTTAAAGTTGTCATGGTGTCACGTTTTCGCCTGTGTGATTTGGCCCCACGTAGTCGTTTGACTAGTGACCCCAAATCACACCTCTAATTATTGGTTGTGGCAAACCGTAATGCATACCGCTCTGTGATCTTGCAGGAAAGATGACAAAGGAGAAAGCTCTGAGTTGGGCTCGGAGCGCGTGGGAGAAGGATTGGAGGCCTGTTGCTCGTGACATAGAGCAACCAGCTTGCAAGAAGAGTAAGGGTAGGGACGGCAAGGCAGTAGTAACGGTTGCCTCTTTTCTGGCAGATGACTCCGACGAGGAGGATGTAGAATGCATTGGTGTGGATGACGGTAGATCAGAGGCAATAGATGAACTTAATCAGTATTTAGCATACCCTGATGCACAGCAAGACACTTGTGTGCTCACTTGGTGGAAGCTTCACGCTAGCAAGCTTCCGAATTTGGCCAAGATGGCCCGGCAGTTTCTTGCAGTTCCAGCATCCACCGCTGGTGTAGAGAGAGCATTCTCAAAAGTATCATTCATGCACTCATATCTTAGGAAAAACCTGTCAGAAGGTACCATTCAGCATTCTATCATGGCTGCCATGAATGTAGAAGACTAGGGCACACGTGACTTATGGCCACACCTTGTGCATTTTCATATATTATTGTAAAATGCAAGAAACTGGTTGTTCGTGTGGTTCAGTGCCTTGAATATTGATATATCAATATTTTGATATATCGGAGAAAATTGGAATATCAAATATTGATCGATATGCATACTCTTGATATCGAAATTTGTTGATAATAAGATTGCAAATATCAAATATTGATCGATACTCGGTTTCGAAATATCGGATATTGATTGATAAAAAAGGTTGATATCGAATATTGGTTGATAACTTTTGTGAGATATCGAAATAGTATCAATATCGGAAAATAACTTCGATACTACTCCTTGATGCCAGCACACCCGCGACTCCGCCGGCAGCACAGCCGCCCGCTAAGTCGGGGGCTACATTTTTGGCGTCGGTACGAACTTTACAGCGAGAACATTTCGACATGAAGATCTCCAAGCACGTTCAACGCAAGTTGTTCGAGGGCAAGGTTGGGAGATTTTCCGGTGCGGAGTCCCACGCGGCGGCCCTCTTCACGAGAATGGTCTCTGCGTTGCACACGGCGTTCATCACTGAGGACATCGGGTTCGCTCCGCTCTTCACGTTGGACGACGCTACTTTGGCCGTCCGCGTGGAGGCCAACAATTTATTATTCTCTACACTCGAGCTGCTGGTGGACCCCTCCTCGCCGGCAGCGGACTGGATGGACTCGTCCCACGCCAGCTTTCCAGGGGACGGTAAGCGTGTTCTACTCGAGTTCGCTCGTCGTATGATCCCTGTTGGTGACCCCTTCCAGGGGCAAGCGGACATGTTGGGCGTCCGCATCTCTGCGGGCGTGGACCCGCATGGCCCGATCGAGGACTTCAAGCCGCGCTCAAGGCTGCGAGAACGAGGGCAACGCTTTTGGACGAGGACGTGAAGTCGCTTTTCATCAAAGCCCTCGACACCACCTTCTACCAGCCGGTGGTGTCCCGCTTGCTTCTTCACGACCAACGAGCCGCCCACGACCTCCTCACTATTCAGCAATGGGTACGTGAGTGCTACGGCGAGCACGTGCGGGCGGGCACCGCCACCGCATCCGCACACCGGTACTCCCACGGCACGCACTTCATGGAGAAGGACATCGGAGATTTGGACGCGACGGGTGAGATCGCGGACTTGCGGACGATGGTCCTCGACTTGAAGCGGCAATTGGCCACCTTTCTCGCCACCGCCGAGTCCGAGCCGTCTCCACGGGGATTCACTCCTCGCGCGGACAAGCCGGACCGCCGCGTCAAGACCTGCTTCGCGGCCTCGCCCCTCCCCAAGGGGGGAAATTGGTCTCAAACCGTCTCCAAGAAGGTAGCTTTCCATCGCGACACCGGCGCGACGGTCCCGTATTGCCAGAATCAGGTGTGCGCTAAGGGGAAGGCGCGGCATTGGCATCGGGACTGCCCGAACGGTGGCAGGACCGGGCTCTCGGCCTACGCTTTCGCTGAGGAGGCCGAGAACTCGGTGCTTGCCGCGAAGTTCCAACATGCCATCGACCACGACGACGCCGTGGAGTTCGACGCAATCCTGTTCATGATTCCAGCGGAACCCATGGGTTATGGGCTGGGTTGGGGTTTTTTTAAAAACCCAGCCCATGGATATCATCGTAATAAAAAACCCAGCCCATGGATATGCATTTTTTTAAAACCCACGAAACCCGCGGTACCCACGTGGATATCCATATTGGGGTTTAATCGTGGATCGACGCACTACACTCCATACGCTTTATCTAACGGCTTTACACACAACGTGGGAATTGTAGCCTTACAAAAGCGAACTGCCGCACGCATTCCATTCCGTCAAACAAGTCTCACAAACCAAACAGAAACCATATGATACAAGGTAACCGGTTCGTTGCCCTGACCGCACTGCGTGTTCGTTCTGTGACGCTCCGTCTCGAATCATGGGTAGGAGGAAGAAATCTGCTGCTAAAGCGACCCAGCTCACAGAGCACGCTTTCACCAAATACCCGGGCTTGAAGAAACCGCTCGAGGTGATAGGCAAACAAATTAAAGTTCCAGGCGACTATTGGGAAATACCTAGTGGAGGTGCCTTAGTGCAGGAGAGTGAAATCTCATATTTGTGCACTATCGTTGAGTTCGACGCTCTTCACGCATTCCCGGGTGGCACGAAGTGCGCAGCGTTTCATTCAGATGCAGGAGATGGGTCCCTCTGGCACTGGAAGCGCCTGGAGGCCGGTGTTGCTTCAGGCGAGCTATTTTGGATGCGATACCCAGTCCCCTTTTTAGAGTACTATTATAATACATTTCCTGTTATTTTAGCATCTCCTGATCCAGAACCACAACCCGCAGCACCGTCTCAAAACGCACCCACCGTCGCTGATTCCGCTGGATTGCCACAGCTAACACAGACTGCACCTGTTTTCAAGTTCTTCACCCTCAATCTGGATCGCATCATAGCCTCTGGCCCGAAATCTGGAAAACGCGAACAGTCTTGGGCGTGCAACATTTGTGACAACAATGGCATCGTTTGCGGATGTGTGAGAATAATCACGTTTGTGAACAATGGTAAAGCCCCCAGCAACACGAATCTCATCAAGCATATTCGCGAGGCTGCGGAGGGGTGCAGCAATCATAAGGACGCGCTGCAAACCCCGAACGAGGCGAGCCACATGCAGGTGCAACTTCCCAGTGGCGAATATGTTGGCGTACTCACCTTTGAAGAGGCCTTCCCCCATCATATTCGTTATGCGACTATGGTGGCTGAGGGGACAGTATCGGGTAGAACTTGCACGAAACCCTCGTTTCGTGAGTATGTTCGTGGGTACGAACCGCGTGCCATTTTCCCTCACCACACTACTCAGCGGAGAATCGTAACTGTTATTGATGAGCTACAGCAGGAGGAACAATTAGAACGCCTTGGTCAAGTTCAAAAGGAGAATAAAAACGGACCGTGTATAGGCCTTCAACTAGACATGTGGACGGATACAACTACTCATACTAGCTATGCAGGTGTAAACGCCACCACCGTAATTGAGCCTTGTGAGGGTTCGAAACTAGAGCTGCCCCAATTGCTGCTTCAGTCAGAGGCTCTCGACTTCGAGGTGTTCCCTCACACTGAACATACCGGTGTAAATATTAAGACGTGGTTCCGCGCATTACTCAGCTCGAGAAGGATTCAACCCTGCTGCGTTTCTGGTATCACACCTGATGGAGCCGCAGATGGTCAGTGCGCGCTCAATGCCCTTGAAGACCTTTCGGAAAAGGCAGACACGTGCAACCAGCATCAGTTGCAACGATCTGTATTGTATTCCATAGGAATCGCAGGAAGTTCGTCGAAAAACGATGCTGCCTTGAAAATCCTTTGCAAGCATGGCCGTGTCGTGAAGTTGTACAATCAAAGCCGCGCGGTTGCGGACTCTGTTTGCAAACGGCAAACTGAGGCGAGCATCCCTTCGCAGAAAGTACTTGCATTGGTGACGACCGCGACAACTCGTTGGGGCAATCAGTACTCACAGCTCTCAGTGAACAACACGCTCCGGGTTGTGATTGACCCTACTATCGAGCAGTACCAACGTGCGAACAGGGGCAAGGCCGACGCAATCGTGGAGGGTGATACCTCCGAGTCAGGCAGCAAGGTTGGGAAGGCTGTTGCTGCCGCAGACATCGGTCTGTGTGCTAGTGACTGGGAGGACTCAATCGAGCTGGAGGCTTTTTTGCAGCCTGCATTTCATATCAAGAAATGTGTTGATGAGAAACGCTTTTTGACAGGGGGACAAACTCTGCTATTGATGTATGATTTGAAGCAGGGGTGTGAGGACGCAAAGCCGTTGACGGTGTTGAACACATCCACCACAGCGGCGCTTGAAGATCGCCTACGGATCTCGGATACCCGACGCGGCTCGGAGTTGAGTGCGGCCGTCAAGAATGGTCGGAAGATCATGCGTGCGGAATTGGAGACCCGTTTTTTTCACAGAACGCCCTTCGAACACTCGGCTGGTTCAGATTTACATGTCCAAGACGTACCCCGCTGAGAGCTGGTTAGATCCAGCTTGGTTGGTTGTGGCACGATCCTTGTACTTGCAGTTTTTGCGTGCTGCACAGGCTGTGAGGGAAGATGGCACCCATGACCGTCGGTCCTCACCAGCAAAGAAACAACGGCTGGGAACGGAAGGCTCGTTTTCACTGTTAAGGAACGTGGCTTCATCTGTACCTGGTGGCATCCTTCCTGAGTCAGATGTAGTAACAGAGGAGGCAGAACGGTGGAAGTCTCTGGATAGCAACCTTGTTCGTCGGTTTGTCGATAAGGGCACCGAGTTGCTCAATGAGTTTGCTTTGATGTATGAGGTTAGAAACCGTTTCCCACTTCATTTCATTGTTTTCAAGCAAGTCTCTTCCCACATTGCGCATGAGGGCAATACCGAAAACTTGTTTTCACTCGCTGGGAATATTGCAGATCCCAACAAGGACCCTGCTTATCTTGCCATGCAGACGCGGGTGGCTGTCAACAGTAAAGTGTATATGCCTCCTGCGCAGCACGTCTGGAACATATTCAAAACCAAACACAGTTGCAACGGGACCCTAGAGGAGGAAGAACAATTAGGCTTAGACAATAACTATTAGGAGTTGTAGTGCCTGGCTGAAAGAACCAGTTGCGTGGTCTCAAATGGAATATACTTGAAGATATTGCAAGGAATATTTGGTAATTTTGCAATGAATTTTGAACTATTTCACTTCGAACATTTGAATACATATGCATGAGAAATGTATATTGTTGTGTTCCCTGCCAGATTGGTTGCTGCAGTCGGTGATTAGCTCATGTTGTTGTAGTGAATTATACCGGAATAGTTCTCATCTCCACTATCACATTCGCGTGACTCCGGAGTATTTCGAATCTCCGGAATATTTCTAATCTCCACTATCACATTCGACATTCGCGTGACTCCGGAATACTATTCGTATTTCTCACTCTCCACTATCACATTCGCGTGACTCCGGAATAATATTTCTAATCTCCGTCCACCCACCCACCACCCGCTCGCCACCCGCTCGCCACCCGCCCGCGCACCGCCCGCCCACCGAACGTCCAATTTGCTCCAATTCAAATTTGACCGATTTCCGTGATTTTGACTTAAAATATCCATGGGTTGTGGGTAAATCATGGGTTTTCCATTTTTTACGAACCCAGCCCATGGATATACGTTTCGGGAAAAACCCAGCCCATGGATATCATTTTAAAAAAATACCCATGTATGGATATGTAATCATGAACAGGACTGGTTCGACGCGCTTTGCATGCTCGCGGGCGGGAAGCCGGAGATCTTCACTGACCTCTCCGCGTGCTCGTTCTGCGAGGTGGACGGTGAGGCCCTCGTGTCCGCCGTCACGGAGTTCTCTGAGTTGGCGCGCACGGCTGGGGAATCCACTTTCAATGCCAACACCTTCACCGCCAACACCAGCATGAGACGGTCGCGCACTCTCCGCCCGCGTCGGTTGAGTCCGACGAGGAATGGACCGGTCCGCCGAACCCCTTCTGCCCTCCCGTCATCCGCACGTTTGCCGATTTCATTGAGAGCACGGGGGTTGCGTTGGGGGCGCCCGACGAGCCGGCCCCGAGCATGAATTTGCTCTCCGCGGTTGGGGCACCGGAGCGCGTGATGAGCTACGAGCCCGCGACCTACACCACGAGCGACGATGACGACGAGGATGCCTCGGTGGCACTGCCGCGGCCACGGTACGGCTGTGGGAACGGCATTCCGGGTATCGGGAGGTAGGTCTCTTCTCACTTCCTCCTTGGTGTGTGCGCTCTTTGTGATTTGTGCCACCGCCGCACCGCACGCCGTTGCCGGTGTCGGTGGTGCCGATGCGCGCACATGCACGGCTCCACCGGTCGGTGGTGCTACGTGGACTGCCTCGGCAGTCCCAGCTACGGGAACTTCACCGACTGCAATGCTTCGTAACGATCTTGGCAACGCGGTGGGTGGTGCGAGCACGGTTGCTATTCCGCCACGACGACATGCGCGGTATCGGGAGCTGCGGCAAGGATTCCGCACTCTCCGCAATGTCCCGCGGCTGTCATGGCTATATGACCCCGACCCACCGGTTCCGCCGTCACCGCCTTACCCGCCACCGCCGTACTCGTCCGACGACGAGGAGCCGAACTCTGGTGACCATGCGGCTGTGATCGAGGATTCAGAAATTTCTTCTACGAATGATTTACCACCGGCCCCGGAGGCCGGCAACTACTTCACCCTCACGCTACTCCGGGCCGGACCGCCAGTCCCGCAGACCTCTAGTGGCTGAGATTCGTCACACCGTGCCTGCCTAGAGATTAGCTATTGCTTAGCCTCCTAGATGTGCAGAGGAGCTCTCTGAAATTGAGCTGTGTTTAGGGTTTTAGCAGTTAACAGCAGTATCTGTCAACCTTGCTGTGACCTGGGACCGCCCTGACCAAGAGTACAGGCCCCCAGGTGTGCTACAGTTTCCTCCTGAAGTTAAGTAGGGAGTTTGTTTGCTTCGTTTCACTACTAGCTTCGGTCACCACCCTAGGTGGTGTGCTGGATGTGACACACCGACCGTTTAATCTGTCACTTGTCACTTCCTAAAGTAGGCTGGGTGACCGTCACCAGTAGTCGGGAAACTCCCGCTAGTATTTATGTGTATCTCTCTTTTATCAATCTGACTTTTACCGTTCTGATCCCGAAACCCTTAACTCAGGGTTTATTTCCAGTTATCTGATATATTCACTCCGAACTATATATCTGACATGCTGTGATACACGCAGGGATTTCCAAAGTGCTCGGCTACTTTTATTTTTCATTTCGCTTATCATAATGTGTAAACTTAGGATACTATGTGTGCGCAGGTCATGTCGCAGGTATCCGATGGCGAGGAGGGACGCGCGCTCTTGAGATGTGGAAGTCGAGGTTGGCGTATGCCAACCTTGCTTGGGATGAAACCCAACCATATCGAACGTATCGTACATAATTATTTCACGTTTGCATCCTTGGCATCTATGCAAAGTATGAGGAGCATTGAGTGGGCATAAGTCTTAGGCTGTTTTGGTTTTTGGTTCATGGCGCATTCGTGACCTCTTGGGGTGTGGAAGTCGAGGTTGGTTAAACCCAACTCACGGGGAAGCCGATTTCCCCACCACTGTATGGGGGCCTGCTTCTCCTTGCTTCACCTCTCACTGTGTGTGGCATGTGTCACCCGTGACCGTGCCCCCGTCACGTTAGCCTTCCTATTTAGACAGTCCGTGTTTATGTCTAACTAGTTTATGCTATTCCGTTTCCGAGCACCCGGCACTGTGTTTTCTGTGACTTTATCGTGCATATATATTGATGTGAGATGAGACTTTCAGCCCCCCCCCATAAGGTGGGGGGCAGTCACACTCTCTCTGATCACCCCTTGATGTATATTCTACTAAGTTTAGGGCGGGTTAACAATACCTAAGAGCGATATTCGAGCACCTTAATATCCTTAATAATTCGAGATATCGCGTACAACCCATGCTTGCTTGGCAATGTTTATTGTAGTTAGTTTTGTGTGTGGAAACTGTAATTTCTGCTACTTGGATGGGTACACCGGGCTGAAATGGCGTTCAAAGTTAGGGCGGGTTGGCCCAAAAATTACGTCGGGTTAACCCCTAACTTCGTTTATTGTTGCTCCGCGTAGGCTACGTGGTGGTCCCAAGGCACTAAGTGACAATATTTCACGGAAGTTTTATGTGTTGTGACCTTAAGTTTCGATCTAGAGCACTTCCCTATCGGTATAGACCAATCCTCAGCCCAAAGTGCCTGGAGCTCTGCCAACTTTTTTTGGGTAATTTTGAGGGTTGATAAACGCCTGTTGTTCCTACTTTTTGCCCGAACTCGATTACCAATCCTCAGACCAAAGTGTCAAGAGTTCTCGCAACGTTTTTTGGGTAATTTTGAGGGTTGATAAACGCCTGTTGTTCGTACTTTTTGCCCGAAGTCGATTACGCGCGCGATATCGTAGAAATGCCTAGGTATTCGTAACCCGCCGTAACAACGTGTTACGGCGGGTTAACCCGCCTTTCGCAGAATAGACATTGACCCGAGGTGCCACGTCAGCTTGCTCCTGTTGCCGTTCCGTGATAATAAAACCCCAAAGCTATTTTATTATCTCATCTTAGTCTGCAGTGAATTGCGGTGTCACTCCCTGCTAGTGCTTCCGCCAGTCTAATATATAATATATATTAGCCTTTTCTGTCAGGTTATCGGTCCACCATCTTTGGTGTGGCATCCTTTTCTCGGCTACTTTGATCACGCACGTAACCCGCACGTAACCCGCACGTAACCCGCACGTAACCGCACGTACTCAGCACGTAATCCGCACGTACCTTTCGTCTTAGCACGACCTTAGTTTTCGTCTTTCTTTTATATTGCGCGTACCTACAAGCTCATCAACTTTGACAACTTCGCTTTGGACTCTGGCCAGCAGCGCCTTCGCTGCAGGAAGATCCGCTTTTCGCACGACTATTTTGACCTCGCCACCGTTTTCCTCGTCGAATTCTACCCAGGATTGACGTTTTCATCGGCTGGTTTGGTTAATTTTACCGAATTTTGCGTTTTCCACCCATACCCAAACTCCTTGGGTTACAGATTTCTGCAGCTCACGGGTCATGGCTTCGGCGCGTCAGAGTGCGCGCATGGCCGCAGTTCAAACGGCGCTTGAACTACTTCAACAACGACAATTTACCATTGGCTACGGTCTGGTGGTGCTTGGTGGTGCTTATGCACCAAGCACGAACATCAACACCGGCGTTTCCAACGACATCGACAACGAGACCTTTGACTTGGCCGTTCTCACCACTCCTCGCATTTTGCGACCTCGGCCATCTTGCCCTCCCTGCGCCGTGGCATTTTCTCTGGTGGTGCTAGGCTACTTTCTAGAGTGGCCTCGCACAGGGGTGGGATGACGTATCCCATTTTGACTGGTGTTGGACCTTAGCATCATCGAGGACGCCGCCGCCAATCAACCAGTTAAGCCTGTTTGCTTAGTAATTTTGGCAGCCTACCCCGTGGGAGTAGTGATCCCCACGGCACATGCATGGGCGTATGCCCCTAGCCCATCTGGTTGTCACCTTTCATGGGGTCACGGCCTCTCGCCAATGACGCAATCGACCCGCCACCAGACGCATCGCGGTCTGGTGGTGTGCAGCACTGAATTAGACAGACACTTGCGGTGAACAGCTCTAGCTACGTAGTGCAGTAGTTTCGGACTGCAAGAAGGCCCATTGGGCCTGTAACTGCTGCCTATTTTTGCCTAGGGTTTAGGTTTGGGATGCAGGCGTGCCTGCCTTGTTGTGGCACCTCACGCCTTCGGGGTGAGGTGGTGTGATGTGAGATGAGACTTTCAGCCCCCCCCCATAAGGTGGGGGGCAGTCACACTCTCTCTGATCACCCCTTGACCCGAGGTGCCACGTCAGCTCGCTTCCGCCAGTTCGTTCCGCGATAATAAAACCCCAAAGCTATTTTATTATCTCATCTTAGTCTGCAGTGAATTGCGGTGTCACTCCTTGCTAGTGCTTCCGCCAGTCTAATATATAATATATATTAGCCTTTTCTGTCA
>LGRX02016507.1:0-16432 GCA_001247695.2 Cymbomonas tetramitiformis
TTCATGTTGAATACAAACCCTTTCATCCTGTGTGACTGCCCTATGCATATCTGTGCTGCGATTTAAGTTAATATTGCGATATATAGTGCACTTAAACCCTGATAACCTTCCCACCATAAACATTTGGTCACCCAAACTCCCCAACAACCCTCCATATCCATTTTGAGTACCCTATCACGTTATATAGAAATTATGCACCTCCGTGCTGCGGTGTGCGCGTAATACTGCAATTTGCAGTGCTACTAAACCCTAATAACTTTCCAACCCCCCAAAAAGGGTCACCCATAATCCCCAACAACCACCCATATCCTTTTTGAGTATCATATCACGTTTTACAGAAATGATGCATGTAGTGGCCACCGAGCCGGGCTACAACCAAGAGCTTGCAAATGCATACAGCAATGAACTGACAATTCCGCAACGAATAGGCAGAGCCATGCTCACGGCAAGCATTCCGCCCGATAGGCAGAGACATGTCCATGGCAAGAGGTCAGCCCGATAGGCAGAGCCATTTCCACTGCAAGAGGTGAGCTTGCGTCTGCCCCATTTCCCCCCTTTTCGGGAAGCAAGGACGAAGCTGACCGCCGGCTTGGCAGCATTTTATGGTGGGAGCTCCTTCAGTGACGTGAAGCAGGCTGGACATTCGATCAGCAGAGATGAAGGTAAGGATAGCAGAGATCCGATGGTGGAGTTGGAACGGGGAGCAGAGGCGAGAAGGTGAGAGACGGGAACAAAAATGGAGGGTGCTGAGGGGGGGTGAAGGGCTGTGGTGCCTACCTAGGGATGTTGGTGTTGCGACCCGTGCCATCCTCACCCATCATGACCGCATCCCCTTTTTCGTTGTCGAACACCACTACCATGGCAGCACCCAGCTCCTGTACCGTGTGATGCCATCGAAATCAACGCCTCACAGCGCTGCACGCCATGACGGTTTGCGAGGGGCGCTATTGTGCGCAGCACACTCCTTCATGGGAGCGGGCCCAAAGATGGCCGCACCTGCCCATAGAGCACTTTCGAGATGAAGCTGCAGCCCCCACGCTCCACCAGAAGCACGCTGCCGAACGCCGCATCTCGGAACTCTGGCGGAATGTCGCCGGGCGCACGGTCCGCCTCGTCCACGTGGCACCCGTTGCGAGGGAGCGCCGCCACCTGGCACACACGGCAGGGATCTCAGACTTTGTGGAATCTGAGCGCTGCATTTGGAGCAGCATCCGGCGGCCGTGCAGTGCAGCCAACCCGCGGAGGTAACGCGCGCCAGCGAAACAAGGGGGGGGAGAGCGCTCTGATGACACGCTATGATCAGCGCTCTGATGACACGCTGTGATCGGCGACTACTGGAAGCGGCTTGGTTTTTTGTGCACCATGCACAGAAGAGCTTTGGCACATCCTCTTCTTCTGCTTTCACTTTGCAGCGCGGCGGCGGCGGTTGGAATGCCTCCGTGAATATTGGGGAAAAAAGCAATCAGCCCGGTCGAGATTCGCCAATCGAAGCAAGCCAAGATTAAAGCCAAGCGTCTTAAAATAGATGCAGGGCCTGCATCAATGCCGCCGGCCCCGAGGTGCGGTTTGGCTCGATAGCGGTAAAATGTATTCACCTTCCCATGGCGACGTAAACTGTGCATTGAGTAGCCTGATCCTTGCATGCATCTTGCAGCGCCCTAAAGCGAGGGGAGGATGAAGATGGTGGAGGAGGGTGGGGGTGGTGGGGAGGCAGATCCCAGACCCCCCATCGAATAGGGTTGTGAGGGGGCAGGGGCTGAATTCACACATGGGGGCAAAGAAGGACCTCCCATACAGAGGGCCTGTAGGGGAGCAGCTGGGTGGGGGAACACCGGTGGGGCTTGGGGAGCCCTGCACCAAACCCATGGGGGGGCGGATGGAGACGGGTGGAGGGGGGGTTGGGGGAAGAGATTCCAGCCCCCCTCATTGACGGTCTAGCCATGCAGTCATGCCCATCAAGTGATCGCAGTTACATCCATCCATTGGTGGAGGCGACTGTTTGATGGACATTGGCGTGCCACCATCCTCAACTTTCAGGAAACAGCGTCTCCTGGAGGTGGCAGCTCACTTCCTGATGAGCAACAACCGTTCAGACTCCTTGTAACACTAGCGGAGACATTTTTAGTCTGACTAGCAAATCCATTTTTGTTCACCCACCCGCCCACAACCTGGGAGAAGGGAAGGGGGTACCCGGGACTCTAGGGCCAGTCAACCCCCTAGGCTTAGGGGCTGTTCTGACCCCCTCGGGACCCCTTTGCCTGTCAAAGTCTGACAGATCACCACCTAAGGAACTAGGATGAACTCACTGCTCTGCTCTGGAGTAGTATCTAATTTGTAAAGGACCCTTGTTCTTGCGTGGTGGATGCGCGACTAGTCACCCCGGCAATAAATATGACATATATTAACAAACGCAACAGCATGTGCAGAATCGATGCTACGGAGTAGAGCACGAAATTCGCTCGTGCACAAGAGGGCTGGCCAGTTTGATCAGCAACAACACCAATGAGAACGATTGGGGAAACCGATAGACGCATGAACGAAGGTCGAGCAGTTGAACACCTCTAGGGGGCGTCCGGCCCCCCCTTCCCTCCCTTTTCTCTGCTTTCAAAGATGCGTCACATGCTATGGGGACATGCCACAGGAACTCCGCCAGTGTACGCGACGTACCAGGGGCCCGTGCCACTCCGAGTTTGCTACCATTGGCGGCCCGAAGGACGCCAACACCGCCCGAACCGTTGGATCGGTGTCCTCCCCCACTGCCTCCCCTTCGCCGTTTGCAGCTACCCCCCTTCCACGGCCTCGGTTCAGGTTGAGCTCCGCGTACAAGTTGCTCATCTCTGCGGCACAGCCCTCCACCTCCTGCGCACTTAACGCTAGCGCCTTGCGAGCCGATAAGCGAGCAAGCACACAGTGGCGGGGGCGCGATCCACTCATCAGCCCACTGTCTATGGGCTGTCGGACTCCTTGTCACGGCGCAGGGCGAAACATGCGTGCCTGGAGCCACCCGCCGGTGGATGGCTCGATGCGCTGTTGGGGCGCTGCAGCACGCGATCGGTGGATGGCGTTTTGCAAGCGACGGGCATGGTGATGGAGCCGCAGCCCCTCGAGTCACGGCTGCGCCCTCACCTGACGTCAGCCGCAGCATGAAGTCCACGGGAGTGGAGCTCTGAAGAGGGCGGCCGTTGACCCAGGGCTGAGGCCCCCCAAGCCACCTCCGCGCCATCAACGCCGCGCGGCTCATGCTGAACCGAGCGATGGCAGCGCGCGACACTTGTCGGCTGGCATGCAGAGCCGCACAGCGTCATATCCACCGCCGCCGCAACGGAGGTGATGCACACAAGTACACCTTGCGGCCTCGTGCCAGCTGGAGATAGCAGCTGAGCTCAAGAACACATCGGGAACGACATGGCAGCTCGCGGGCAGCCCGCAATGGCCCGGGCCGCTTCGGGCCCTTCGACGTGCTCCGCTCAGTGCGGAGATTTCAGCAAGCCGCCTCTACGGGGAGGGATGGGTGAGGGGTGAATTGCAACTCAAGGCCAGAGCTGCAAGCAAGGAGAAGGAAGGGCCGCGGCGGGCCGGGGTGGTCACCCTCCCTCTTCCATCTCCGTGATCGTTGGCTGCTCGGCACGCACACTGCGCCCCTGTGTCTCCTGTGCCCCCTCTCTCCTTGTGTCCCCCCGTGCCCCCCTCTGCATGTCCCTGCGCCCTCCCCCCGTGTCCCGCCTCTCCGTGTGTCCCCTGTGCCCCCCTCTCCCCGTGTCCTCCTGTGCCCCCTCTTCCCCCGTGTCCCCTCCAGAGCCCTCCTCTCTCCCCCCGTGTCCCATGTGCCCCTACTTTCCCGTGTCCCCTGTGCCCCCCTCTCTTGAATTGTGTGAGCGCAACAAGGCGGAATTATGCCATCAGGTATCAGGCAAGCATAGTAGAGCACTCAGTGCGCAGTGGTTTGACGACCAGCCATGGGGCAGAATCCAGCGCAGTGCTCAGTACACCATGCCCAATAAGAACATGGGGTCGGGGTTTGTAGGATCTTGAGTTCCAACAGCTATTAGATGGCGCCATGCAGCAGACGATCGGAAGCGGCGGCTGGGCAGCACCATAACGGTGGTAAGCATGAAAGCAGATTTGCTCAACTTGGCAGGCAGGGCCATTACCGACTTATACCGGTCGAACCGCCGCCGAACAGCGAGCATGATGGCAGCGAGCATGATGACAGCGAGCATGATGACAGCGATCATGATGACAGCGAGCATGATGCCAGCAGGGCGCGCACCTCCCAGCAGCTCGCAGAGCAGCAGGCTCTGAGATGCGGCATCGAAGACCTCCTCTCCCTCGGGCGCGGCGCACGTGCCCTCCTCTGTTTGCTGCCCGGAAGCTGGGGCGGGCTCCGCGATAAGCTGCTTCCCACTCCGCGGTCCCGCAACAAACCCGCCAGCCTGGCCTTGGGAGTAGTGTTGCCACATCCGGCAGCCCGCCAACCAGGCTTTTGGGGGCAATGCTGCACATCCGCCACCTTTCAAGCAATTCGCTGACGAAGACAAAGTCGATTGTGGTACTCGGTGCTCGACAGGGGGATATGAGGGGTATGAGGGGTATGTGGATTCGTTAGGATCTCAGGGGAGAAGAATGAGGGACCGCTGATCTGATCCATCAGTTGCCACATGCCAAAGATGCATCGAGTGTGTAAAAAAGATCCGAGGGATGAGAAAATTAGTGGTAAGGAGAGGCCTGGGGCGGGGTCTGAGAGGCCTGGGGGTATGAGAGGCCTGGGTGGTGGCCAGGGTGAGAGGCCTGGGGCGGGGTCCGGGAGGCCTGGGGGGTATGAGAAGCCCGGGGGTCTAGAGGCCTGGTGGTATGAGAGGCCTGGGGGTCTGGAGCGCCTGGTGGTCTGAGCGGCCTTTGGGGTCTGGGCAGCCTAGGGGGTGAAGAGCTCCTTTGGCTCTGAGGGATTCGAGGGATCTCATGTGTCCAAGCGGGTGTGATCGGTGAGGACCTACCTGAGGCGCTGCACCTCCCGTCATCACACAAGCCTCGCAGCAGCGCCGCCGTAGAGTGCCGCGGTCGTCAGAAGCGGCCTGAGGCACGCCACAAACCCCAGCTCGGCGTCCAACACACGAAGCGGGAAGGGTTTGTACCCCCGCATTTTGCTCAGCACCCTACACCCTACACCCTACACCCACGCGCGGCTCGCCTTCGCGGCCTCCAGGGTGCCAGACACGAGCATGAGGGGAAGGTGGAGTCGTCAGAGCACATCGAGAAGGCGCAGGTGAGGGCGCAGATGAGCCGTCCGATCAAACGTGCCAGCTGGGAGAAGCACTCACTCCTCCAACACGTGAT
This sequence comes from Cymbomonas tetramitiformis, assembly GCA_001247695.2. Classification (NCBI taxonomy): domain Eukaryota; kingdom Viridiplantae; phylum Chlorophyta; class Pyramimonadophyceae; order Pyramimonadales; family Pyramimonadaceae; genus Cymbomonas; species Cymbomonas tetramitiformis. The sequence continues at coordinate 5,335 of LGRX02016507.1, forward strand.
ACTGGAGCTCCGAGCTGGACGCGCCGCGGGGCACGGTCCGTGTCCGGCTTGCAGAGTGTGAGGCATTGCAGTGGCGTGTCGTCGCGCGGCGGCGATGAAAACGGTGGTGGGGGCTGCTGGTCGTTGTGTGGGAGGTCCAGCTCCAGTGGGAAAATGTGGCCCTGCATCAACGGTACAGATCTTGAATATCCAAACAGTCTGTGGAGAATGTGGCCCTGCATGAACGGTCCAGATCTTGAACATCCGAGCAGTCTGTGGAGAATGTGGCCCTGCATGAATGGTCCAGATCTTGAGCATCCGAGCAGTCGGAGGAAATTAGCATGTATGCGCGGGGCACAGATGGGTGGGCTCGGCAGCAAGGGCGCGGGCTCTGCCGGGCAGCGGTGCACCTCCGTGTTGAAGACATACTCCCCATCGGGCACCAGGGGCAAGTCCTCACCCAGAGCCTCCGTCCATAGAAGGTAAAGGTACTTCATGGTCTCCGCCAAGAAAAAGCTCTCCTGTGCAAAAGGGCGCCAAAGCCGTCCAATCAGCGGCGGAGTCACACGTTTCTCGTCCAATCAGCGGCGGAGTCACACGTTTCTCGTCAAAACAGCGGCAGAGCTTCACGTTTCGTCGATCTCAGCGGCGTGAGTCACACGCTGCGAATCAGCGGCGGAGTCACACGTTTTCTGCCGTGATTCAGCGGGCGCGGAGTCACACGTTTCATCAAAATAGCGATGAGGTGGCGAGACATCTTCGCGCATTCTGGTACTTGCCGCGCAGCGGTGACAGAACACGGAAAGGTCATCTTTGCAGCAGCGCACTATCAAAGGAAGCTGGGGTCAATAGCATGGGCGTGGCAGCAACCCGTCCGGCGCACAAGCGTGTGAGTGTAGCATTTGGGGGACCCCGCTGCTCTGACCTTTGACCAGAGCATGCCAGTGCCTCCCACACCACGGATCAATGAAAGCACCCTCACATCGAGTTGCCAGGTGTCCACCCGCCCCCACCCTGCACCAGCTACAGCATCAGCCATCACTCTGAGGGCGCTCCGTCTAGTGTCAGAGCAGGCGTTTTTACCCATCGTCCGTACCCATATGGTCATCATCCAGCTGGCGAGATGCCACATCACGCATGCTCGCGTACCCATGCCGCACGAGTGTACTTCTGGCATTCCCTGCGCCGCCCGACCAGAGCCCATGCCTCCCCTCGCCTGCCTTCGCAAAGCTGCAACCGCTCGCCTAGCCGCCTGCTGGTGTGGAAGAGTGCGAACTATATTGCGCCCCGCTTGTCAAACCCGGTGGCAGCATGCAAGAAAGGACTCAGCTTGGGCGCAGGGACGACGTCATAGATCCGCCCGACGACACCATGAGTCACAGGGGAGTTGGCCAGTTTCGGGTGCGCTTGTTGCTGAGCCCGCCGCTGCCCTCCTAGCTGCATGCGCCACGCCCAAGCGCTCCTTCGCTCTCCTGCCACGTGCTGACAAGCGCCTGGGAGCGCCTCCTGCCATGTTGCGCGGCCATCCGCTGGGGCATTCTACCTGTGTGTGCCTCCCGGTTTGCAGATATGACTGATTATGAGAGTGGCTGTACAGGAAGTACATGCTCTCTATCAACTCTGGCCGCAACGGGTATCCCTGCGGGAGCGCCCCCTAATTCTATAATCAACCCGCAGCCGATGGCCGGGTGCAGCCGCCCCCTCGATCAGGGCAGAGCCCCCCTGTTTCCGCTGATCCCCGCGGGCAGGACAGGGGTGACGCTGGACGAGCAGCCCGGCGCATGCCCTGCTCATTCTCACCACAATCGCATCACCGCGGGATGGAGTTTTTGTTTCGGCCAAATTCGGCCTCGCGCAAGCGACTCGAAGGCGTTTCTCTCGAGCAAAACTCTGCGCTTCGGCAGCCAATCCGATATGGACCGACGGGTCCCAGAAAAATACGGCATCTTCTGACGTCGGACTAGCAAAAGAACTGGCTGCCGGAATTTGCGTGAAACTTGCTAGTAGATACATGTCTTTGCACTGCGGACAATGAGGCCAAGACAGCCTCAGAGCCGCACTCCTCGAGGAATGCACTTCCGAGCACATGACGGCACCCCGGGCTTCACGAGAGCCGGATTCGCGCGGCTCTTGGTAGTGGTGAAGTTGTATACACGCGCCGCGTTGATATAGCAAGGCTCTTATAAAACTCTGATCAAAGGTCTGACCCACATTTATCATTCTTCGCAGTGCATCATTCATATCACGGGCCACACATGAGCTCGGCGTACAACAGGCTCCGCACATATGGCGGACAGGGCAGCAGCTCATTCTGAGGGTGCATGCCACGTGGACAGGGCGGCAGCTCACTCTGAGGGCGCGTGCCACGTGGACAGGGTGGCAGCTCACTCTGAGGGCGCATGCCACGTGGACAGGGTGGCAGCTCACTCTGAGGGCGCGTGCTGGAGACTAGCACTAGGGTCGTGACCGCATATAAAGCGCAACCGCGGCGCACGCGCAGGACAGCGCACATGTATCATATTCGACCGAGGGCCTTCCTCGAACTCCAGGCGCTACTTTAGCCGATTCATGTAGTGATAGTCATGTCCAGGATCCAAATCAGGAATTTGATTCAAGGGTAAGGGGGGGGGCCTCCTGGCGGGGCTTCTTGCGGAGCTGCCCACGGCTCTGGGGCACCTGGGGTCAGCCACATGCGGAGAAGGAGAGGCTCGTCTCGCAGTGCCGAGTGCCTCGAGCTGGGCGCACCTTCTCTGTGGGATGCGCCTTGGTGCCACCAAGGTCAAACAGTTCGGGGAGGAAGCCCATGGCCCGAGACGCGTTCTCCAGGTCATGGTACATTTCCACGGCCTCGTCGACGTGGCCCACCAGGGACTGCATCGGGCCGCACCAACCCACAGCAGCGCCTCGTCAAATTTCTTTTGACGCTCAATCTCAATCCAAAAGGTACAAGGCATGCCACGCACTGAGCCAGTAGCGCCTGCGCCACGTGCAGCGCGCGCGAAGCTTGTTTGGCGACAGCTCGGCTTGCCGATGAATCCACTTGGCGCGTGTCTATCCAGCTGTGTCGCAAGAGCTCGGCTCAGTCTCGGCATTCATGGACCTGGCAGAATTCCGCAGAGTCCGATTTAAATGGCCGCGCGCATTCCGGCACCAGGCGCGACCCTGAGGGGCCCACACCTGCATGCCCGGCCAGAAGGACTGGAGGCTTGAAACCCTCAACCCTGAAACCGCTCACCTGCATGCCCGGCCAGAAGGACTGCAGGCTTGAACCTGGGAACCCTAAACCGCTCACCTGCATGCCCGGCCAAAGTGACTGGAGGTTTGGAAACCTCAACCCTAAACCGCTCACCTGCATGCCCGGACAGAAGGACTGCAGGCTTGAAACCCTAAACCCTAAAAACCCTAAAACCGCTCATCTGCATGCCCGGACAGAAGGACTGGAGGCTTTGAAACCCTATACCCTAAAACCGCTCACCTGCATGCCCGGCCAGAAGGACTGCAGGCTTGAAACTCCTAAACCCAAACTGCTTCACTCAGCATGTCTGCCAGAAGGAATGAGGCTTGAAACCCTAAACCCTAAACCGCTCACCTGTATGCCCGGTCAAAGGACTGGAGGCTTGAAACCCTAAACCCTAAAACCGCTCACCTGCATGCCCGGCCAGAAGGACTGGAGGCTTGAAACCCACGGCCGTGCCAACGTGCCGGTCTCCATGTGCACGTCCACCAGCCAGGCCTTGTGCTGCTTTCGGGTGCGCCCCCTCAGGTGCGTCATGGCCGCCTGCCGCGCCCGCCACAGGGTTTCCCTTCACGGCCTCGAGGCAGCAGTGGGGCATTCGGTGGTTTGTACCGCAGCATATTAGGTGCAAGGTGAGCAGATTGAGAACGTAGCGTGCAGGGATCCAGTTAGAGTGAATTAGGCTGAATTAGGGTGAAGGGATTCCTAACGCAGCCGACCGAGTAAGTGTTGTTAAACATGTGAAGATGCCATTGGTCCCCGAACAGAAGGTAGGCTTTGAGGAGGTATTCGAAGTAGCTGTCCATGCCTGCACCAGCCGTGCTCTGTCTGAGCACCCAGTTCCCTGCGTCCCCAAAGCCCCCCCTCCTGTGCACCACGTGACACGTAATAGCAGCTTCTGTATGAACCAACAAGCACTTCAGGCTAGCCCTGGGAGCGCTCACAGGCTCCCCCCCCTCGGCGCGTTGATGGCGAGCGAACGTGCGCGCTTCCAGGCGCGGGCGCGGGGCAAGCGATGGGCCGAGGCGCTGATAAGATACCCTATAGCCCTTTGGATCTGAATGAGAGCAAGCCCCATTACTGCGCGGGCGGTGTCATCCGCCAGGGCCCGCAGTTGCTGCACCTTCGTCAGCATTGATTGTGTTCCCCAGAAGCCCGAGAGGCCCTCGCCGAGTGTACAATGCCTGGACCGCCCATCACTCCCACGCCGCGCGCCTCATTGGAGTGGCTCCTGCCGCGCACTACACCTTGCGGCGAGCCACATCACTCACGGTGTGCGCAAATCTCTGCGTGTCCCTAGCCCGTCCACACCTTTAACTCAAATCGCTGCGTGTCCCTAGCCCGTCTACACCTTTAACTCAAATCTCTGCATGTCCCTAGCCCGCCTCACCTTTAACTCAAATCTCTGCGTGTCCCTAGCCCGATCACACCTTTAACTCAAATTCCTGCGTGTTCCCAGCCCGTCCACACCTTTAACTCAAATCTCTGCGTGTCCCTAGCCCGTTTGCTACCTTTAACTCAAATCTCTGCATGTCCTGAGCCCGAATTTCACTATCTTTAACTCAAATCTCTGCGTGTCCTCGTCCGACCACACCTTCCCAACTTCTCTGCGTGTCCCTGAGCCCGATCTCACACCTTTAACTCAAATCTCTGCGTGTTCCGAGCCCGACCACATCTTTAACTCAAATCTCTGCGTGTCCCGAGCCCGACTCACCTTAACTCAAATCTGCGTGTCCCAAGTCTCTACCACTTTTAACTCAAATCTCTGCGTGTCCCTAGCCCGATCACACCTTTAACTCAAATCTCATGGTCCCGAGCCCACCACATCTTTAACTCAAATCTCTGCGTGTCCCTAGCCCGTCTACACCTTTAACTCAAATCTCTGCGTGTCCCGAGCCCGACCACACCTTAAGCTCAATAAGTGCAGTTGACGAATCTACAGAGTGCGCAAACGAAAGGCGGCACCACGCAACGTTGCCAGCGTCCGCGAGATCGCAAACGCATCGAGCTCGCGATGCTTGCCTCGTGCACCGTCGCCATATCTAAGCACTTGACGACGTCTTTGGGGCCAAAGCAATGATGGAGCAACAGGCGCAATACGAACAAGTCCGCCGCACGGACACTTGCGCAACTCGAGCTGCAAGGCTGGCCAAAGATGTCCAGGCCACGTGGCGCGCTTTCTGTCCTCTGGGCCTCTCGGGGACCGTGGCACCGTTGCACTGGCTGCAGATTGGGTCTAAACTCCCTCAGGTATGTGTGTGTGTGTGTGTGTATGCTTATCCTTGCGAATCCTTTGGCACCCCGTAGCCACAGGAGACTGCACTATGTACCCATGCCGGGGATCAAAGGATTCAGCACACACGTCAGGACACTCATCCGGATTCTCCGGAGCTCACTAGTGAAGAATGGGACCCCCTAAGCCTCGCTGAGCCACCCAAGCCCCTCTGCATCTGCACCACCAGCGCACTGCCGCCTTGTGCCTGAAGCCGGTCCATCCCTGCCCCCCGATCTGCGCGAGCCATATCTCCACCACCAAGCCCACGCGCAAGACCACCCCTCTGCTCCCTGAGCCTCACTGGGCCACCTGAGCCCCTCTGCGGCTGTCCTGCCGGCGCACTGCTGCTGTGTCTCTGGAGCCGGCTCACCCCCGCCAATCGAGCCACCCCTCCACCACCAAGCCCACACCCCACATCACCCCGCTGCCGCCTACAGCCTGGTCTCAAGAGAACTTGCCCACCCACGCCACGGCCAGAATGCCCAAGCGCTGTCCCAAGGGGCTGAGAATGATAAACTGGGTTGCCCTCATCCAAACTTGCGCATCCGCCACCGACTTGCGCCTGTAGCCCTCTACCCCCAGCACCAACTCCCCGTGACTGGAGCCCTTGCGCTGATTGCCTTGCGAGGTGGCCGCGAACTTGAGCAATGCGCTCCACACTTGCGCTGTAACTGTCACGCCGCACTGTTCCTACTTGGGGTCCCATCCCCACAGTTGCCTGTGTGTCCCAAGCCCTCCCGGTGGCCGATAGTTCACCACCCAAGCCTTCCCGACAGCTGCTCACTGTTAGTTCCGGCACGGCCAGCAACCTCGCCCGATGGGCACGGAAGCTGATGAGATGCCGTATGCTGCCGTGCAACCTGTTGTAAGTGGTCATCGCTGCCAGGATGGCCCCCCGGGCTCTGAGGGGCCCGGCGTGTGTCATCTCCACCCGCGGACCTCCCCACATCTCCCCCGTCATCCTCATCAGTTCCCCCCATGCCATCAACCCCCCCAAGAAGGCCGGCCACCCGCCTGCTCGCCCCCATCAAGGTGGCCACCCCTCCCTCAGCCAAGGCCATTGCTTACTCCGGCGAGGCCCCACTCTGCTCCTGAGTCCAGACCCCACTCCCCGGGCCCGGCGACAAAAGGTCATCCCACTCATTCAAGATATCCTCGACACTTGACGCCGCCTGGCTGAGCCCGCCTATGCCTGCCCATGCCCCTCCAGATCGCGCCTCGGCGGTGCCCCCTCCTTGACCCTCCACAGTGCCCAGATGCTCCACCTCCCGCCGCACGTCCTCCATGCTCTCCAAAAGCCTCGATGCCATCGCGCCTGCCTCGCCTGCCTCACCGGGAGCCTGCCCAGACCGCTCACGCTGCGTTCCCTCAGATTCCTGCATCCCACCGCCAGACCCATCCTGCGTGGCATAGTCTGTCTCCTCGAACGCGTCCTCCCACGCTCTGTCCATCAGTGCCAACCTCTCCGCCCCTTCCCGTCGGTCCGCCTCCCCCCGATCCAAGTCCGGGCCCATGCCTCCTCCAACGTCACCCACTTCCGGCCGGACATCGCCCTACAGCCCGCCTGATGATCAGCCCTGCAACCCCCCGTGCAAGCGCAAAAGAAAGCAGCTGGACCCACTTCTCCTTCCAGCCCACCGCCCCGCCACGTGCCGCTTCCTCGTCCTCGTCCTCGTCCTCGTCCCCATTGCCATCCACCTACTCTCCCCCTTCCGCGTTCGCCTCCATGTACCGCCGCTCCCTGAAGCGCCGCTGCGTTCCCTGTGGCTATGTGTGTGTGTATCCGTATCCTTGCGAATCCTTTGGCACCCCGTAGCCACAGGAGACTGCACTATGTACCCACGCCGGGGATCAAAGGATTCAGCACACACTTCGGGACACTCACTATGTGTGTGTGTGTAGGGACCGTGCCCCAACGTGCATATGCGTGAGCACATAAGTAGAACACCCGAGCCATGTGCATGCCACGCATAAATGACCGCCCCAACCCATATTCTACATATCGCGTCCTGGTAGCACTCACATGCGCGTGCGCGCAGCTGGGAGAGTCCAGCATATGCTAATGGGGTGCATCCCAAAATACGCCGGCTTTGACCACAACATGGAATCCACCGGCACAACCTGACATGCCATGGCTCCAAGACAGCGAGTGGACGGACTAGCACGATTAGATATACAATTAGATATACCTTTGCAGCAACATTTGCTTTTTCCTCGTACTCCGGATTGCCCTGAGATGCCCACCCCACCCGCACGCCCCTAACCCCACCCAAGCAAACAGAACCGCGCAAGTCCAACCCGCTTTTGCTTGTGAGTGCATTTTCCGGGTGGGGCTATCAATGATCTCTCCAAGGGGGGCTGGAAAGGCGAACTTAGGAGAAGGGCGAGCACATAAGGGGCATTTACGCAGGAGCGCACTCAGAAATCACCGGGCCGACCCACCGTCAAACGGGAGAGCAGTGTGAACTCCAGCAGCAGCGTGCCAGCGCCAGCAGTGCATGTGTTCCGGGTATCCCCTATCATCTCCACACCCGAGACCACCGAGCGCTGCCCCCGTCACATATCGCTAGAAAACAGTCGCTGTCTTTACGGCTAATTTGACTTTCCTTCCGAAGGCCGCGGGTGGCGGTAACGTAAAGCTTGGTCGTCGCAAAGGTCATCGAGAGCTCCGATATTTTTTTTGTCGCAAAGGTCATCGAGAGCTCCGACATTTATTTTTTGTCGCAAAGATCATCGAGAGCTCTGACATTTTTTTTGTCGCAAAGGTCATCGAGAGCTCCGACCTTTTTTTTTGTGAGACTTTTTCGGCTCGGATTGCTGCCCTGTCTTGGAGGATTCAGGGGGTTGGTCGATTTGGGTATGGGCATGGGTATCTGTCGATTTGGGTATGGGTATCTGTTGTTGGGGTTGGTTGCCCTTTGATATGCTGCGAGTTCGGGCTGGGCTGGTCGATATAAGGTTGACGAATTACACACGGACGGTGATGAGCAGCCGTCGGGAAGGCGACGACCGGATGGTGAACTATCGGCTACCAGACGTCTGGTGGGTGGACAAGCTCTGTTGAGACCAAGCTTTGGGGCAGAGGCTGGGAGCAAGGTGGCGGTCCTGAGCGCAGACTCGGTGGTGGAGAGATGACTCATGCAGCTCGGGGTGTACAGGTGGACCGGCTTCACTGTCACAGCGTTACTGCACAGGCAGTGCGGTTGCAGAGGCGCTCAGGGGGGCCAGTGAGGGTTAGGGAGTTACGTTCTCCGCTCGTGGATAGGAACATCGCCAAGTGGATGCAACATGAAGGGCGGCTCACCTTTGATCACTCCAGACCGCAGATTTACCCAGGCGACAGGAATTCCCGTCTTGGTATCAAATGCAGGAAGCAATCTGCAAGCACCGCCATGAATCCACTCATTTGCTCACACGGCATCGGAGCCTTGGAGCTATATTGCACGGCGCAGCACCGAAATGCGGAAACAGGAGTGGGCGGAGGCATCCCTCAACCCCCTTTGTGAATGAAGAACGAACTCCAATGACCCATCAAACATGCCCATGAGGGGGTGACCTCCCATGACCCATCAAACATGCCCATGAGGGGGTGACCTCTCATGACTCCATCAAACATGCCCAAGGAAGGGACCTCCATGACCCATCAAACATGCCCATGAAAGGGTGACCTCCCACACCCATCAAACATGCCCATGAGGGGGTGACCTCCCATGACCCATCAAACATGCCCATGAAAGGTGACCTCCCATGACCCATCAAACATGCCCATGAAAGGGTGACCTCCCATGACCATCAAACATGCCCATGAGGGGGTGACCTCCTATGACCCATCAAACATGCCCGAAAGGTGACCTCCCATGACCCATCAAACATGCCTATGAGGGGTGACCTCCCATGACCCATCAAACATGCCCAGCGAGGGTGACCTCCCATGACCCATCAAACATGCCCATGAAAGGGTGACCTCCCATGACCCATCAAACATGCCCATGAGGGGGTGACCTCGCATGACCCATCAAACATGCCCATGAGGGGTGACCCCATGACCCATCAAACATGCTCCATGAAAGGGTGACCTCCTGCGACCCATCAAACATGCCCATGAGGTGACCCCATGACCCATCAAACATGCCCATGAGGGGGTGACCTCCCATGACCCATCAAACATGCCCATGAGGGGGTGACCTCGCATGATCTCTCAATCATGGAAACAAGGGGATGGTCCGATGTCCCTTCAATGGTGAGGCACCTATGATGTCTCCTATATTTTGGACGGACTTATCTCCTCCTATGGTGAGTATGTATCAATCAGGAACTTAAGGGGTAGCTCAAAATCGTCGATCACCTTTCTCCGAGGTCCGTTGCTAACTGTAGGAGCTCTCCTTCATAGTCCGGCATCAACTTGTCCTTTTCAACCTTGGCTTGTTTGTTCGATTTCACGATAAGCATGTGGGCTGCACCACGACGCACCCATGCCAAACTTGGATCCGGTGCATGTAAAGCGTGTCATGGAAGAGTGCCCAGGATGCATCATGACGCCGTGTGCTGTGTAGTGCTCCAGGGTCCACATCGCCATGGCACTGGCCACATCGTAACGTCAAGATTGGAATATGATGGCATGTATAAAGCATGTATAAAGCGATGATGCCCGAGCTTGAAAACAATAGCATGTATCACGAGGTGGTGTGGGGCATACTGATGACATGCGCCAAGTCATGATGATGCGCCCTATACAATATTGAGACACGCGTCACATGACGATGCTTGGTTTGTGGAGTGATGGCATGCGCCCTATACAATATCGACACGCGTCACATGGCCGATGTTTGGTTTTGGAGTGATGGCATGCGCCCGTACAATATCGAGACACGCGTCACATGACGATGTTTGCTTTAGGAGGGATGGTATGCGCCCCGGCATAATATTGAGGCACGCGTCACGTGACGATGCTTGGTTTAGAGTGATGGCATGTGCCCCGTATATTGAGACACGCGTCACATGACGATGCTTGGTTTAGGAGGATACATGCGCCTATATTAATATTGAGACACGCGTCACATGACTATGCTTGTTTTGTGGAGTGATGGCATGCGCCCTATACAATATCGAGACACGCGTCACATGACGATGCTTGGCTTGTGGAGAGATGGCATGCGCCCGATACAATATTGAGACACGCGTCACATGACGATGCTTGGTTTGTGGAGTGATGGCATGCGCCCTATACAATATTGGAGGGCACTGCCAAATGACGATGCTTGTTTTGTGGGAGGATGGCATGCGCCTATACAATATCGAGACACCACACATGACTATGCTTTGTTTTGTGGAGTGATGGCATGCGCCCTATATAATATTGAGACACGCGTCACATGAATTGCTTGTTTTAGGAGGATGGCAATGCTCGGCATAATATTGAGACACGCGTCAATGACTATGCTTGTTTTGTGGAGGATGCATGCTCTAGGCACATCGGTGACATCGCGTCACATGACGATGCTTGTTTTGTGGAGTGATGGCATGCGCCCTATACAATATTGAGACACGCGTCACGTGGCGATGCTTGGCTTTTGGAGTGATGGCATGCGCCCTATACCATATTGAGACAC
>LGRX02016509.1:0-10214 GCA_001247695.2 Cymbomonas tetramitiformis
GTATAGGGATACTGTACGTGTAGCACTGACTGTGTAGCATACATATTGCACATTAGCAACATGCGGTGTGTTCACTATGTTTCCACTATGCGAGATAAACAAAATACTCGAGCATCTTTACTACGATTAACATGTATCTAGCTAGGCAGAAAGGAATACGAATGGGACTATCAAATTTTATCATACCAACGAATACACAAAATTATGTTCTACTCGTGCACTTTCTATTTACAATACGCAAAATAATGTTCTTCTCGTGCTCTTTCTATTTACAAGATGCCAACCTAAACGTTGACGTTGTACTCGAGGCCGTCGATTTTCTCCATCTCGCTTCGCTCCAAAACAACCGATCTAAATTGGAAAGTAAAGAGCCAACACTTAGTAAAAAAGCGGAAACGCACAAAAGAATATTCTATTGAAAACATAAAGGACTTATCAACCTAGAATGTTTGAAGGGATGCTTGAAGTTGACGTTGTACTCGAGGCGGTCGATTTCCTCCATTTCGCCCTCCTCGAAAACAGCCAATCTGATAAGGAAAGTAAAGAGCCAACACTTAGTAAAAAGCGGAAACGCACAAAATAAACCTTTATTGAAAACATAATTAACAACCGAGCAACCTCAAATAAATGAGAATATGAACGCGAGATGAAAACCTAATATGACTTCGCCACGCGAACGTTTTCAGCGGATCTGAAAAACGAAACCAACCAACTAACGTTTAGTAAAGAAGAAAGAAAATAGCAGTCGTCAACGAAAGAAGCAAAGGAAAGTAAAAGGGGGATGTGGAGTGAGTTGGATTTGAACCAACTATTTCGAGTGCAAAGGACTCGCAGGAATTTCCCGTTCACTCCTAGTCAAAGTTTCACGCATGCCAAGTATGAGCGCGCGAAGCACACACAAAAGAATACACACGCATAACCAAAACATGCACTGCAAACCAGTGCCATATTGCAACCTGTGAGAATTAAAAATATCACAGCACGCAACTCACTGGCGAGGCTGCTGCAACATTGCTGACGGCGCACTGTGAAGAGTGCAATAACGTGAGTTTGAACTTGACCGTTCAGAAAAATCGAAGTGCTCAAAAACTTTGCCGTTCAGAAGTCACATCGGATCGACTCGTCATCGTCATGCGAGCACGATCGACGATGACGACGATGATGACGATGCGATGTCTCAGACTCTCGGTGACATTGCATCGGAGATAATCGACTTATAAAATTTAAACTGGGATTAAATGTAATCAACCCTTCGTAATGGTCTAGAGGTGGCCGTCGTTCTCAGTCTCAATCGAACCTATGAGATCCCGATTTTTTTTTGAAGTTCCAGAAATAAAATCTCGACTAGCCAAAATTGCGCATACAGGCCGCAATTTTGTTTTTTTGCCCCCCTCGTCAGTGAACAAATGGTTTGTTTTCTTGGGGGTGATCGAACAGGCTCATTTTATTTGGGGGGTTTTTGGCGGCGGTAGGGGGTCTTCCTTAGGGGTTTCCATAGGGATAGGCTCTGGATTTCCCATAGGGCACACCACTTTTTCCACAGGCTCCGGATTTTCCATAGGGTACATTGGTGATGTTTTTTAACCTGATTCCAGGCCATTCCACAGGTATGGACGCCACAATCATAGGGATGATCTTTGTGGCATTCCTTAACAGTGTAATTTTGCATTTTCCATAGGCATTTTCCAAGTGCGGCGTGTTGCTGTTGTAGGGTCCAAAAAGGGCCTGTTTTACCCTGCCCTATTTTTCATTTTTTTGATTCCATCCCTATAAATAACCTATGGAATCCCGAAAATGGGGTGAGCCAACCTATGATCACCCGGTGGAAACGATTTCCATTGGGGCCTGTGGCAAATTTTCCAGAGCCATTCCATACGATTTTCAGATAGGGGATTTAAAAGTGCCCTATGGAAAGGTTTTTGCCCTATGGAAAGCCAATGGAAATGCGTTCCCATAGGTTTTACATAGGGTTTTTCCATCCCTGTGTAATTATTTCCAGCCCTACGGACGCCACTATTATAGGGTTAACACCTCGACCGTTCATAGAATATCAACCCAATATCCCTATGGAAAGTTCAAGTTATTTTCCCATAGGTTGTATAGGGTGGGCATCCCTATGGAACCAGAATACAGCATTCCTAACGTATGTCCACCCTATGTCCACCCTATGTCTACCCTACGTTCATGGTATGGAAGGTATTGAACACCTTCCATAGGGATGTCATTGGGCGGACCGCCCTATGGAACACATCGTATTGTTTCCATGCCTATGCCCACCCTATGACCACCTCATGATCACCCTATGCCTAGCAAATGAAAAGTTAAAAAGGAAGCAACGGTTCCAAGTAGTCATGCGTGCTGGTATGGATGGTGTGTTGTGGGCCAGTATTAAACAACCACGGGGTCGACATGCCACCATGTCCTTGCACCGTGTGCCGACTACAAGTTGAAAAACCTCTTCGAACGATACAACGACATACGAAGCTATACAAGAGATGGCAAGGAGCGGTATACATAGGGGAAAGTAGTAGTGAAGACGATACTTCAAGTGATGACGGGGGTGACCGTAATGGTGGTGATGGTGGTTCCCTTGGAGGTGATGATGACATGGAAGATGCCAATGCAGAAGCGGACGAAATTCTCCAGGATCATTTGAGAAAGCTGGAAGAACATTGTGCCCGTCTCCTAAGTCCTGCTGCCAACGATGAGGATATGGATAACCAAGAGGTACCCCTCTTTCTGTATTTCCCAAGGGTGGGCGTACGTATGCCAACGGGTGGGCATAGGTTGGGAAATCGTTGAACGTTTCCATAGGGTGGGAACAGGCATTCCCAGAGGCGGGTATAGGTAGGGCGCTGGGTAAGTATGCCTATGGAAAGCATTGGACGTTTCCAGTGGGTGGGCATAGGGCGAGCATTGGGCGGGCATAGGTTGGGAAAACATGGAATGTTTCCATAGGGTGGGCCTGAGCATTCCCAAGGGCGGGTATAGGTGGTTCACTGGGTAGGCATGCCTATGGAAAGCATTGGATGTTTCCATAGGGTCGGCATAGGGTGGGCATATGACGGGCATAGGGTGGACATGCGGAGGGAAATGCCTTTTTTTATTTTGCAGTTCCTGTAAAGTTGGGGATGCCTCTCGTGATTTCACGGGTCGTTGATCACGTCTATGCCGAGAAGGTTTCAACAATGCATCGTCTTGTCATTGATCTGCTGGAAACGAAATCCGAGCACAATGCTACCCAATCCATGTTTGATCAAATCTTCAATCTCATGCGGCAAACGGTGATTGGCAACGTTGACATCATCGGCTATCAGAGACGAAATGGTTTCCCGACCTCCTTCAAACAAGCTTTGTCTATGTGGAAGGATTTTGCACTGCCGTACCATACCGCCGACGTTTGCAGGAATGAATGCATGATCTTCACTCCGGGCCGGCATGACGACCTTACCCAGTGCCTCCATTGCCACAAACTTCGGTGTCACCCCAGCTCTCGACGTAACGGACGGCTTATTCCGGGAAAGCCGTACAAGGTATTTAGGTTTTGGCGCTTGGACGAACTCCTGCCGATGCTATATTTGATACCAGAGATGGCCGAGCTCTTGGTATCATGGAAGATAACTACACCCGCGGAGAACGACGATCTGCCGGTTGTGACTACGTTTCATCGTAAGTGTATCCCTCCCACACGTGCTCACCCTATGCCCACCCTATAACATCCCTATGATCACCCTATGTCCACGCTATAACATCCCTATGATCACCCTATGTCCACCCTATGCTCACCCTATGCCCAATTCACAATTGCCTTGCATCCTATGTTGACCCTATGCCCACCCTATAGCCGCCCTATGTCCACCCTGTGCCCACCCTATGCTCACCCTTTGGAAAGTATGTGTTGCAGGTACGGCGAGCTTCTGAAAATTTATAGCATCCCGATTGGCAGGAAACAATTTGTTTTCCTCAAAGTAAGATGGTTTCCATTGAAGGCAGCATTTCAAGATACCGTGGCGAACAATATGATGTTGAGGTCGGACTTGCCATGGGACCTTTCCGAGGTTTTCATCCAAGCATTTGAGATTGAGTGCTTGGTGTGCATTGTACCCATTCCATGGAACTTTGACCGGTTCATCACGACCAAGAGAATTCCAGCTGGACGACCCGATGCAAATAGGTTGGTATATTATCTCGGCGAGCACAAACTCGGTTTCAATGATCCACCATGGAGATATGATAAAGACAAGATGATGCTCATACTAGATAGGCATGTAGATTTTGTGGGCGACTTACATGACGAATAACTTGTTCATTTCATAGATGGAATTATTCTGTATATTAATATGTATATATGTAGTAAAAGCCCTATGGAAAGCCTGGATATATCATGAATCATCAGTTCATCACCCTATGCTCACCCTATGAAACCTGAATGGTTATACCTATGGAAACCCTTTCACAGGTACGGTATCCCTTGGGAAACATGTTTCCATACGGATGATATACCTACGGAAGACCTTTCCACTGGGTGGCTCACCCCTGGGAAAGCTCATTCCATAGGTTGGCTATACCTATGGAACTCGGTTCCATACGTACGGTATACGTGTGGAAACGTATTCCATATGGATACTATAGGTATCGACTTTGCCACCTGTATCAGGAGTATACCTACGGCATGCTCACCCTGTGTTATCCCTATAGCTAACCCTATGGAAACCCCTACGGAATTACGTCTTTATTGACCGAGAATACGCAGAATGAATTGTATATTTCCATAGGTATACTATCCCTATGGGGCCCCTATGGAAAGCCCTATGGAATTACGTTGATATTCCCGAGAATACGCAGAGTGAATTATACGTTTCCATAGGCCTACCATACCTATGGCATCCCTATGGAAGGCCCTATGGAATTACGACTTTATTCCCGAGAATACGCAGGGCGAATTGTACATTTCCATAGGTGTACTATCGCTATGCCCGCCCTATGGAAAACCTTGTGGAAAACTCATAGTATACGCTAAGTTTCCATAGGTGCGCTATCCGTACGCCCGCCCTACGCCCGCCCTTGGACATGCCTATGGAAAGCGTATGGGAAAGTTATATTTTCCATAGGGCTTTCCATCGGCCCCCTATGCCTATAGCCGCCCTATGGAAGGGTTTACATTTTCCATAGGGTTTTCCATAGTCCTGGTTATGCCTATAGTCGTCCTATGGAAATGTTTACTTTTCCATAGGGTGATTATACGGCCTTCCATGCCTATGGAACGTCCTTTTCCATAGGCATACAGCCCTATAGAAACCCTATGGAAACTCCAAAAGGGGGTATCCCTATGGAAATACCCTATGGAAAACTTTCCAAGCCTTTGGAAAATATTTCCGGATTTTCCCGAGCGTTCCCAAGGGCGGGCATAGGGAGGGCACAGGGATGACATGCCTATGGAAAGCTTTCCCAAGGGTTGCAGATCTGTAGGGTATGTACATTGGCGGAGTAATCCCAGGAGGTAGATCACTCCTAAGGGGGGGAGAGTTGTGCCCGGAGGCACGGCGTAAGCCAGTATACTTGAGCCGATGTGCGTCACCAAGAGCAATCAGGGGTTGACGAGGTGACAGTCAAGTCGGGCTTAAGATTACGGTGAGAATGAGTATCAGATGTCTGGGGGATGACAGTATGACAGTATGACAGTACAATAGTATGACAGTACGGTATGACCGTCATCGGGTCTGTCTGTCTACGAGACATCCGAATCTAAGGTGTTACATCGTATCAGATCGGGGATATGATCGGGTCAGAATTGAACGGTGCATCATGACATGATGTCGGGTGGCCTAGTCGGTTGACCAGGTTGCCGTGTTACGGAGTTAAATGGAGCACTTGAGAAGTGTACGGCCTTCAGCACCCAGATCGTAACGAACGTTGACACCTAACTAATCTGGCCCTATTCCAGTGATATAATGCAAAAATAATATTGTACCTTTACATGTTCAAACAAAAACAACTTCTGAGTATATTAGTCTAGTGCCCCGGCACACCTATGCCGTACCACGTTCAGGAAAGTGATAAGCAAAATAGGAGCACATATACACACGTCGTGTACATATACATAATAGGCCAGTCGATCTAAAGATCTCCATTAGGCCTGCGACCGAATATTTGACGTCATTTTGCGATCGGACGGCACTGGCACGATAAGATTAGTAACCGGATTTTATTATTCTGACGATCGCAATTCTGTTCTATGTTCATCTGTGAAAGTATTCTGGACACCGCATCTGCCATGCCATAACGTCGGGGTGGCGTCGCGTCGTGGCACACGCACGCGAATGCAGTGGCGAACTGGCGAACTGGCAATGTCATCGTTATCGTTTGGCCGTCGTCAGATCGAAATTTCGTTGGTGTCGCCCGTTGGGATTCGAGCTTTGATTAAGTAAGTAAGTAAGTAATTTGCCCGGGTTCGTCCTGATAAAGAGCAGGGGTTACAGCGTGCTTCTTTTGGTTTGTGGTTCTCTCTTTTCTTACCGCTCGATGTAAGAATACATTTTACGCATGCATCGCATATCAGTGACACGATGCTGTAATACATTCCACAAGTCTCGCAGGTCCGTCACGCTGGGATAAGCGTCGTGTTCTGTCACGGTCTGGATGATCGTCGTCCTGGATGCCTCTGATATCTGGCGTCATGCCCGCACGTTTGTATGTCTTGGGATGGTGCTTTTAGAGTGATACGCAAGATTACTCAAGTCGATGGAAGCGAAAAGGAATATTGGTATGTGTATGCTTGTGGTATGTATACCGTACATATTCTATATGCACCCTACTGCCGCACTGCGCACGACGGCAACACAACATGCAAAACAGGGACACCTACTATGCAAGTAGGCCCTGGAAGACTTCAGGACGGTATACGGATCAGCCACTGTGGGGGGAATAAATTCAGATAATCAACTAAAAAAATATACCGCATATATATCTATATATACACACACACAATCTGCCCCCTTAAAAGTACTGCACTTTTTCGGTTTATGAGAGTCATTCGTTGGCAGTACATCAAGCTGCAGGGCGGGATGCTAATGGCACTTGGTGCAAGGGTGCAGGGCCCACACATATGTAACTTATGAACAATTGCACCACTACAATTCAAATCAAGCCCCCCCCACACGCATGCATCACCGCGCGGAAACTTGCAATTTTGACGTATTTCGCGCACTAGTTGCATTACATATACTAGGGTCACGGCGCGTATTCTGCCTATACTTTATTGTCTATCATATAATACATGCTAATTTGCATATTACAACAATACTCCGGAACAATGCCACTCTAACAACACCTTGCCAACATCTCAACATCTGTCTCATCTCTAGGCACTTACCACGTGCGCCAAGCACAGAGGCATCCAACGGTAAACATGGTCCGCATGCATCTTTTTCCGCACCACATTTGCGT
This sequence comes from Cymbomonas tetramitiformis, assembly GCA_001247695.2. NCBI lineage: Eukaryota > Viridiplantae > Chlorophyta > Pyramimonadophyceae > Pyramimonadales > Pyramimonadaceae > Cymbomonas > Cymbomonas tetramitiformis. The sequence continues at coordinate 7,447 of LGRX02016509.1, forward strand.
CATTGCATCACACCGCTGTCTGAATGAGCTGCATATAAATCGATGAATGAAGGGCTTGAAGCCAATACTCGCTGTCCAATCACACTATCTATGAGTCATCGCGCCACTCTCATGGACGGATGGGTCCAGCTGTCGCCCCCCCACCAATCGAAGAGGTCACTTCTTCCATGTCATGCAACGTGTGACCAATGGTCATTGCTACCTCACATGCAAGCACGGATCCATCGGAAATGCAGATCGACGATCACTTCCAAATCACTACCTTGGAGCAAACAAAACGCTCCAAGAAGTTTCGAGGCGCCGGCGAATGTGTGCCATGGAGTGCAACGCCGAAGCTCGCTTTCAGGCAACGGCCGTGCTTAATGTGTAATCGCCAGCTTCACACACGCATTTCATCCGCGCGGCAATCCGGGGACAGTAAACAGCCCGCCGACCCTGAAAGGCATGCCTATGCACCAGAGATTTAGTCGCAGCAGTTGCTTCCCACCTGCTGCTGTGACAGCTTCCTTCCTCGGTGCCGTTGCCGGTGCACTGCCTGGACGCTGCCGCAGCCGGGGTGCAGTGAGCTCGGCAGATGCGGCACCGTGCTGCTTATAGGCAGCTCCTCACATGGCCGCGCTGTCCGTGATCCATCTAGGTGGTCGATGCTCCGAAGTCCCCCCTGCGGCTTTGTCCCCCACAAGCCATCGGAGGTTGTGACGATCGTGCACTCCACCGCTCCATTCATCTGCCGCCGTGACAGCTAGAATCACGGTGCACGCTGCTCGGCCTCCGCTTTCGCCAAAACGTACATTGGATGTCATACATTGGATGCCATGGCGGGTGCACTTATCCGAGCAAGGCTGTCATTTGACTCCGAGGCAATGCTTCGATGCTTAAAGCAATTGCATCGCTAGGGGAGTGCGCATGACCGTCACCTAGCATGGCCGTCACCTCGCATGACTGTCACCTTGCAGGAACAGCCGCCTATACGATGGCACGGTGCCAATGGCGGATTGCTGGCCTGCCACGTGGCGGATGGGCGCCGTGCACTTGCTTTGCTGGGGAGGAGGGGACCAGCGCGGGGCCTGCAGGGCGGACGCGGGCACACCTTGGCCATCATGGGTCTGAGCCCGCGCGAGGACAGGTGCCTGTGGGGCTTTGGCATGACCTGCACGCGCGTCCTGCCGGGCTGTATCTGCACTGCTGCGCCGAGCGGCGGTGGCGCGGCTGGTGGCTGCAGGGTGGTCAAATCCTCGGCCCTTGCGAGGCATGGCGGATCTGAGGGCAGACGGCTGCGCTTGAGAGGGTACCCAAACCCTGTCAACCTCTTCACAGCCTGCGCCATCACCACCATGCCGTCACCCCTCCACACACCCTCCTCCGCTGCGCCTCACCCTCCCGCCCTCCTTCGACCCTCTGCTCGTCTGTATGCCCCTCCGAGCGAGCCTGGCTCTGGATCGGGGCTCTAACGGGGCGTGGCCGCGGAGGTGGCGCATCGTGCCGGCGCCAGAAAGAGCCCGCCGCTGGGCCTGGGCGGTGCGCGGAGGGGCGCAGGAGCCGTCCTTGACGGGCGGCCGGAGCCCTGGGCTACCGGAAGCGGGCGTGCCGGTGGGTGGCACCTTGTCCGCTCGGGGCGACTTGCTCATTGCCGTGCTGGTAGTTGCGGCGGCGCCGGAGCCCGGGAGGCAGCCAAATTTGGAGGCCGGTTTACACGCGGGCCCGCGCTGGAGGGTTTCCTGCGTGGCGCTGGTGCCCGGCGGGATGGCGAGCTTGGGGAGAATGCTGAGCCAGCTGGCGCTGCGCTGGCCTTCCACCTTCCACGCGTCGTGGAGGTGCCGCGCTCGCGGGCGAACGCGGTGCAGCTCTCGCATGATGGCCGGCAGCATCGCCTTCATGTTGCTCTCGTATATCTCCTGCGCCCGCCCTCCAGCCCCAGCCCCCGCCGTAACCCAACCTACCGCCCGGACTGCAAACACGAGTTCCCACTCCGCCGCCTGTAACACCCCGCGCTCGTGTAGTTATACCTCACGAGTGCTTGAAGCCCGGCAGAACGGAGGAGGCGCGCCGCAAGTGCAGGACCAGGGTGGCACAGCCCATGCTCGCTCATTACTCATGACACGTCATGCGGACAGCGAGAGCTCTAAGTCTCCAAGCTCCCTTGCTCAAAGCAGAGGCTGCAGGGGCCATTCAGCGGCCACCGCCAAGCCACGGCATGCCTCCACATCAGCGCACAGCGCTCACACGCCACATAGGTTCAGAGGCGCCGTGACCTATCGTTGGGCATGAGGCAAGGGCAGGGCTGTACCTGCTGGTCAGAATCGAGCAGCTTACTGGATGGGCAGTAGGGTGATAGCTCCCATTCTGAGGTCAGGTACACCCGTACCTCCGGCCCAACATGCATTCTCAAGCTCGGGAAGAGCATCTCAGGAGTCCTCGCCGCCATTGTGAAGTCGTTCACCCTTCCAGCGTACCCCGTTTCAAAACCCCATCGCTCCGTCAGTGCCCCGCCCTCCCCCCAGAGAATGGGGGGTCTATGGTTTGGCTCGGCATGGGGTGCCTTATTCGGCAATTTGGTCCACATGCACACTTACAGGCCTTAGCCATATATATATATATATATGTGACATTGTTCATCACCATCATCATGACCATCATGTTCAGCGTCAGGCACTGCTCGCTCTCCGTGGAGGTCCCTGGAGCCCGGTCATGTGGCTAAGCGTGACAAAAGCCCGGTCATGTGGCTGAGCGTGACAAGAGCCCGGTCATGTGGCCGAGCGTGACAGAGC
>LGRX02016510.1:0-18122 GCA_001247695.2 Cymbomonas tetramitiformis
GTCAAAAAGTTCGTATCCAAACTTGTCGGTATCTTTGTAAGTCTCTCTCACTTGTTCAAGAGTAAAAGGGTTACACTTGAACCTTTTACCATAGAAGAAGATGTATACCTCCGAAATGTTTCTTTCACGTTGAATTTGTTGACTCATAGCAAGAGGGTCGATTGTATGTTCTTTGAAATAACCAAATACAGGTCGCCTTTTGTCATTGTTGCTATCTATACCATACAATACTTTTGGGCTAAAAATGATTCTTGGAGTTGTATTGAAATCGGGTAATATGTCGGTCTCGTCGGTTATCAATACTAGATCGGGATGGTGCTCTATCAAATACGCGTGCAATTTTGTGGCGAGTGTTTTAGAGTCACATGCCACTATATACCCGTTTGGTTGTGATTTTATTAATTCCCTAAATTGATGCTCACTTTGAATTTCTTTTATCTTCACTCCATCATAATGGTTGTGTTTATTATGTATGTATGTGTATGGTTTGTTGACCAAATTCATGTACTTCATGCATCGGTCACTTATGTCCGCGTCAACCGCTATGTAGTTCTTGCAATCATTCAATACTTGTTTCAATCTAACCCACAAATCGACCCGCTTATTGTTTAATGTCTCACTAGCAATCACGTGCTTCAATAACGAGTTGAACTCGTCGATGAATATTGTGTACCCACTCAGGTCTAATCTTCTCAATTTTGCAAGGCTATCAACTTGTATCACGATATTTTCTCCCCTTTGTATGTCCTCTACATTCTTGTAAAATTTGCATTCAACTCCGCTCTCATTAAACGTTTGATATATGGGTTGTCCCAAGCTTACTCTCGAAACTATGGCTATAAATTTCAGTTTGTTGTGAGCGATATGGTCCCTTACACTTGTAGTTTTGGACGTTCCGGGTTTGGATTTCATTATGCACGATTTACCAACCTCATAGATGTCTTCACCTCTAGTTTTTTGAAGGTACTTCAGATTCCAAATCACATGTGGCTTGATGGTATTCTTGGGTGTCGGTTTCATTTTGTGATAATTAATGATGTTCTCATTCCTAGATAAGAGCCACCCGATGGCATCAAAGTCGCCATTGGGTTTACATGAATTCCAAGTTTGATTGTTGGTATCTTGGTGATAGTTAGGTTTAGTTTTGCAAAATGCATCCCACTTGTCATATTGGTTCAATCCTTTCATGGCGGTGGTGAATTTGAAAAAATCTCCGAAATTATCGATGATATTGTTAGGCAACATGTCCAATATACTATCAATGTTCTTAATGCTTAAGTTGTAATGCACGTCTCCTTCATATTCAAATTCCTTTTTAGGTTTAACTTCATACTTTCCGGTCTTTTCATTTTTTTGTGAGCTGGATGTGTAAATGTGTTCAAACAAGAATTGCTTTAAGTTTTCGGGTATCGGCTTGATGGATGTGTCGTGGTATACGGTGTAATCCTTATGAATGATGTTCTTTTTGATATTATATATGTGTGAATGAGGTGCCACAATGTATGTTCCATTGCTCAACACATCAATCCCTATCGAGCTATTCTTCTTGTCGGCGAAGTCATCGTCATACAAAAAATACAAATGATAACCTCCACTACATGTTTTGACGGTGTATGTATCAAACTTCCTAAGAGCTTGTCCGAACTTTTTCACCCAAGGATGTGTTTTCAAATCCCACTTGTGTGAGTCCAAATCAACAACAATGATGTTGTTCACTTTGCCTCCAAAGAGACCAACGTTGTAGGATTTACAAGATTCAATTCCAATAAATTGAACATTCTTATCGTTGTAAAAGTTGGACGTCATTGGTTCTTTCGAGTTTTTCCATAACTTGTGCTTAACCATGTTTTTGAGAACGAGAGTGTCATCATAAGAAGGATTGCATTGCATAGCCATGGTTTCTTATATATAGTCACAACTCTTTTCTTTAAGTAGTTGATATAGTCACACGAAACAAAAAAAAATCTATACAGGCGAGATTTTTTCTGCATACTTTTTTAGCCTATATGCTTCTCGTTTTTTGGCATTTATCTCGTTCTTATGTAAGGCATAATAAGTTTGAGAACTTTTCCTTGAAATTTCCCTAGATTTGTCAACATGTCTCTCTCTATACCGTTTTTGGGCTAACTTCAAGGTTTCGCTGCGAGCCATACTAATATATACATTGAAGATAAGCCTTAAATCGTTTATCTATGTTCCAAAGTAAGGATATAATAGTCTAATATTAAACCCTGGTTTGGAACAAGGGGTGTAAGGTCGAAAATCGCAAAAAAATTTGAGCAAGATGTCAAAAATCGCAAAAAGTTGAGCCCGACGTTTTTGGCCCCAAAATGACCGATATAGTGTTCCAATGTGAGGTTATATCACTGTAGTATTAAGCCCTGGTTCGGAACAAATGGTGTAAGGTCAAAATTCTCAAAATCGCAAAAAAATGACCAAGATGTCAAAAATCGCAAAAGCTCGCCCGACGTTTTTTGCCCCAAAATGACCGATATAGTGTTCTAAAGTGAGATTATATTACTATAGTATTAAACCCTGCTTTGGAACAGTTCCGCTAGCATCACCCGCGAAAAATACTGCCAAAAAATGGGCGAAAACAGAGCCTTAAAACGTCAAAAACTGCAGTCTGCAGATAGCGAAATTTCTCTACCTTTTTTCCAGAGTCTGAAATCGTATGACAGTACGTACAGTAACTGTGTCATTTGCCGGACCGATTGCCGGACCGATTGCCGGACCGATTGCCGGACCGATTGCACGACCGTTCGGGGATTACGAAAATACTTAGAAATTTCTTCTCGACGATTCACTTTCGTTGCTGCGTCTGTTTATACTACTGTAAAACTTAGCAATATCACTGAGCAGTATGGCTTCTAAAAGAACTGAACATTTTGGAAAATTTTGTTTTGTTGTTAAACCTGGAACGAATCAACGTTGGCACTACACCAGGGACTTCGGTCCGCCGCACCGTGTACGGAACGCTCCAAGCGGAGATGCGTTCTGTTGCCACTGGAGTGCTATCCCCGGATCGGACGAGTTGAGACAGTGTGAAGGAAAAGCTGGTTGTTCGGGTCAGCCCTTCTGCTCATATGCACACTACAAGAAGACTATGCCCGTTATGTGCTAGGAGCACGCTCAGCCGGTGTACCAAGAGTTTTACGACTCGGATGACACGAAGGTCTACAAAGACCTTACCGTCACGTTGGCGTCTATCACCTATGATGGTTTTGTGCAGAAAAGGAAGGCCGATATTATCAACAAGAAGAAGAGCAAGGCCCACGACAGTGCGAAGAAGTCCCGAGAGGAAACGCTGCGGATTGTAAAGCTGGCTGACGAGGCGGAGAAGAAAGCCGCTGCTGAACGCATCAAGGTTGACGAGACCCTCTACTTGACCCTCAACCAGTCCTCCTCCTCAACCGTCCCCCAGTATCAGCCCCTTTTATTGGAAGGAAACGCGGAGGACGTGGAAGAGGTCGGCGAGAAACTTGCTGGTGTGAAGTTTGACAACGCCGCGGGTGATTCGTCGGCAGAGGTGGAGACACTCCGCGACCAGTCCGCCGTTCAGCTGCAGCGGATTGCCGAGCTCGAGAAGGCGGTGAAGGTTTCTGAAACGAAGACAGCGAAGTGGGAGAAGGCCTGCACCGTTCAGAAGAGTGCCAACGTCAAGTTGACGAAGGAGCGGGACGCATTGAAGTCCGAGTTGGGCGATATCACCGTCCAGAACGAGCAGCTCAAGGCAGCCGACGAGGAGAAGTCCGAGCGTATTATGGCACTCGAGGAGAACGTGAAGACGTTGCAGGACGAGTTGGACTCCTACGAGACCGCCTCCTCGTCGGATGACGAAGGTGAAGACGAAGACGCTGAAGACGACGACTCCGAGCACGCATTTGAGGCTGGCGGTGACGCTGCTGATGATCCGGATGGTGAAGCGGGCGAGGGTGAAGGTGAGGAAGTGGGCTCCCAGGAGTCGCCACGCTCAGGTGACCCCGAGGAGTACGAATACAATTACGAGGGCTATGAGGGCTATGAGGGGCGGCCCGTCACGAGCCCGATGCGTGCGGAAGAAGTCCCGCATGTCGCATCGACGGCGAAAACAGAGCCGGAGCCGAAACAGCGTACCCAAAAGGAGAAAGAGAAGTTGATAGGTATTGCATACTACGGCGAGAAGAAGTCCCCTACCACCCGTTCCAAAGCAAAGAAGACTTCAAAGTAGGTTCAATTATGCATGCACTTTTCGCATCAACACTTGCAATGGTGCAGTAGCGACGGTAGTTACGGCGTCATGCCGTCACAGTATATTTACATTTGTACAACATTCGCAGCTTATGGCTGCCTTTTCAGTATAGAATAGTAGGATATATGTATGTATGTATGTGCCATAGTATATGAGGCACCTAAGACAATAGCTCGAGGGTAATCCGAGTTGCAAACCCTAAATTCGCACTATTTGACTGCTGCCTGAAGCTTGCAAATAAATTTGAAATTCCCGGATGTGTGAATATTTTTGCTTGACAGTAGTCCTTGTGTTTATCTGATAGTATTGCACAGTGTTTTCGTAGCATATAGGTTAGATAAGGTATCATATAGGGTTAGACTTCACAAAACGCACATATCTGGCTGTCAATAATATTCACAACTTTTCATTCAACTATGTATTGCTATTTGATAACATAACAAATGAAGAAGTTATGATATAGTTACCTTCTTTTCACTTCTGCGTATTTGATAATATGTCGGTTGCTTCGGCATAATATACATTATCTAATTCAATTCCAATAAATCTGCGATTATTATTATTGCATACCTTACCGACCGTACCGATGCCCATGAATGGGTCTAATATAACATCACTAGTGTTCGAATAAGTTTTCACAATCCATTCTAATATACAGTAGGGCTTCGCCGTCGGGTGTTTGCTTTTGTGATTACCGTTCGCAATAGTTATCACTGATTTCGGAAATCGTTTCCCGTCCGATATTGTATTAATTCTCGGACTGTTTCCAGTGTACAGCTCAGTGCGTCTGCCCGGGACACGTGTGTACGGTTTACCGTCAGTCATTTGTGGATTATAAGTAGGTAACTTATCATAGAATACATACAACATCTCGTGACTGCGTAGTGGCATCTGATTGCAATGATAAAATCCAGAACTGACCGTTTTCTGCCACACGATATCATATCTAAACATGTTCTCATTGTTGGATATTAACTTATGTCCGAACCGAGTCGTACAAAAGAATACATATGCCGTTCGGGGTTTGCCGATACGTTTCAATTGTTTCCATAATTTATCTAAATCAATAATCTGCTTATCGAACTTGCACGCAGTTTGGTTGTAAGGTAAATCTAAGATAGCTAAGTCGACTGAATGATTATCAATGTTCGGCAAGATGTCAAAACAATCTGCGTTGAATATCTGGGTCGCCATTAAAGTACTCGAAGAAAAGAAAGGGAAGGAGGCCGGTAGGTGACGCAGATATAGTAGGTATGAAAGCAAGCTTCATTGTGAAATTCATAGAAATGCAGCAGTAGCGAAACAATCGAAGATAAGCAACACCGATGTGCCAAACCGAGGATTAATATTAGAGTATTATATCCTTACTTTGGAACACATAAGGTACAAATCGGCATCACGGGCAACACGGGTAAAAGGTGTATCTTATATATAGTCTATAATATGACCTAATGTGCCACCTTTTGATTTCGCGGTGATTCATTGCCCATCGCGTATAACTTGTCGCAGATTTCCAGAAATGTACAAATGTTCCAAACTGGGGATTAATACTATAGTAATATATCCTCACATCGGAACACACGACACATAAGAGGGGCAACAATCTTCGATTGTTGCTTTTGAGTTGTCGCAGATTTCCAGAAAACACAATTTCAGATATTGTCGCAGAATTCCAGAAATTCTTGACAGATTTCTAGAAATGTACAGATGTTCCAAACAGGGGATTAATACTATAGTAATATATCCTTAAAATGGAACACACGACATATAAGAGTGAGTTGTCGCAGATTTCCAGAAAATTCTAATGTGCCAAATTGGGGATTAATACTATAGTAATATATCCTCACATCGGAACACATACAACAATCAATCCATTGATATATGGTTGCGAGCTGGGAAGCGAGCAATGCAAGGCGGGCATGGGTGGTAGGTAAGGCGGTAATAGCATAGATTGTAGCCAGTCGCTGTGTCGACTTACGCAATTCTGCCGTAGATAACCGTAGGTACTCACTACATAAGAGGCGTTCCGAAATACTGGGAAATCCTGGCAAATACATAAGGTACTTAAGAGATACAAGTGTATATAATAAGGATACTCCCCCACTACACGCCTCTTATGTAGTCACGTGGCACTTGAATGCCTTGCCCATCGCCTCGATGGTCTCCCTGCGCTTGCAGCTCGGTCTCTCCCTCTGGTCCGGGAGGTCTCCGCTGTTGGGACTGGGCGGTGCAGATGTGGTGGGGAGGTGGACAAGTTTGGGCACCACTACCAGGCATGTAATCGCATGGGCATGTTTACCTACCGCCACGATGCGGTGCAGGACGTGCTCGTTGAGATGTTGCGCAAGGTGCTCGACCCTCCTCCGTGAAGAAGACCCATGCGTACCACCACAACTACTCGCCGAGGTGGAGGCCGGACATCACGGTTCTATCTCAACTACGATGGGCGTGGACGGCATCTCATCATCGACGTCGTTATTGGGTTCCCATGCGCCCCCTCTAATGTGGGAAGGGCGTCTCGGGTGCTGCTGCATACCGCGGCGGCGGAGGAACGGCGGAAGGTGGCTCTCTATGGGGATGTCACCCCGCATCAGCTGGTGCCGTTTGCGGTAGAGACATTCGGAGGCCTGGGTGAGCGGGCGAAGAAGTTCCTCGAGGAGTGCGCGGGGGAGAGGCAGGACCGGCTTGGGCCGGAGCTTATCTCGGCTACGTGGTCTAATCCAACCTTTAAGTCATATTGGAGACAGAAGATCATGGTTGCGTTGCACGGGGCTCAGGCCTTCGGGTTGCACAGCAGGGCTTTGGCGGATTTTCCACAGCGAGTTCTTCGTGGAGAAGCTTCGGTCTTTGCTTTGCAGTTTTTGATGGCACGAGACAGCTTGAGGAGATTCGAGGCAGATCAAGAAGAGAAGAATCGAGACGTATTGAGACAGATTTAGATTGTTCTAGATTTATTGAGACATTTCGAGAATTGTTCAAGTTAACCTTGTTCCTTGTTGAATAGCTTGGGTTTTTGTGAGTCAGGGATGTTTCTGGTTGGACATTTTAGTCAGGATATTTCTGTGGACCTTCTTTTGGACTCTTTATTTGGATTATTTTTGTGAAATTGCCATTTAATGAAGCTTTCACTTTGCACCGCAGGTCCATCATGGAAATATTCCAATCCGCTGCTCGAGCCCAGGCAAGCTATCTAAAGGTGTCAAACCAAACAGGGGATAATTCCCAGCTGCGGTGCACACTCCACCAAGGTCTCCCCTACATACTCGCTCTGGGCACCCCAAAAATATTTACCATCTGTCGTCTAGAGTGAGCCTGAATGGCATGCGATCCGCCGACAAAAGCCAGCCCACCATCATCCCAGCGAAGTGAAAAGCATTCAGAAACAGGCAGGGTGGGGCCATGGCAAGATACCATTCTCTTCGACACATCCCAGACCAGGTGCAAAGCAAACCCACCACAAACACAAATCACAGCTAAAGATGTGGGGCAGCTGGCAGCTTTCCAGCTTTGCACCGCAGGTCCATCGTAGAAATATTCCAATCTGCTGCTCGATCCCAGGCAAGCTAAAGGTGTCAAATAAACCAAACAGCAGGGGATCACACACACACACACACACCGAATGGCATGCATGAGATCCGCCGACAAAAGCCAGCCCACCATGCATCATCCCAGCGGAGTGAAAAGCATTCAGAAACAGAGCGGGGCGCTGGTTGTTCAGCACCGACCTGGTCGTGAAAACTTCCATATATAGCTAGGGTGTATATCGATCCCAGCCGTTTGCTCTAGACATCGATGGCTAGCAAGCAATAGTAGCTGCTGGTTTGCAGCTAATAGTAGTTCACAGAATAGTTACACAAGCATGCTACCTGTGTCTTGAGCCAGCTCATAAAAGGCACATCATATCTGGGCGGAAGGGCAACCATCATCTCGGAGGACGTCAACTGTGATCCACACACAAAATCTTCAATCAATTCTTTAGCATTATATAAACATATCAGCATACGTCATACCCGCAACACAATTAAGCATCCCCCGTTCAAGCCCATCCGGCGGTCTACTGCTGGCCCAAAAAATGTAAACGAAGCTGCTAGCTAGATCACACAATTCTCGCCATTCCCCAAGAGAGATTATTGGCATAGGTCTACTTACTTAATAAGTGAAATCCGTCCCACAATACCAAACCGTTGGCTAGCGCGGTCTCTTGTCAAGTTCGTTTGGCAGTGATGATATATTGTGATCTATCTGTCCGCTATAATTGTCAAGTACACCATGTATACTTGAATATATACACTAATATATATATATATACATATTACTTGAATACTTTTACATACGCTCTCCACATACATCCGCATACATCTACTCCTCGTGGTCCCATCTCCAAGCAATCAAGCCACCCGTGCGACTGTGCGTGAATAGTAGTGCCACGAACCATTATTATCAAAGCCCCGCAAGGCCTCCAAGGCAGATGTAGAGAGCAAGCAAGGCCCCCACCTTCTAACTTTGAAGCTACATAGGTTTTGTGTGATATAGCTAGCTAGCTAGGATATTTGTTTATTTAATAAATTGGTTCCAGCAGAATTTTAGCGAATGGTTTCAAAATTTTGCCGAGCGATCGACCTGAGCCTTTAGCCTTACTTGCTTGATGGCAGTAATAACAGTGCGTGCCGTGGTTCCGTTTCGAACCTCCCAATTGGGCAAGAGACTTCTTCATTGAAGTACGAACAACTAATTTATTTAAGCACCGGCACTGGCGTATTTCTACGACGCAGTGCAGTTTTCAGGAGGTACGTACGTACCCTTGACCTTCTGGAAACCCAGGATCAGCACCCCGTTTTGGCTCAAGAAACCAATTGGAGCAACATGTGTATGAGACACACAACGTTGTTAGCACAACATGTATGAGCCTTCACGCTCCTGGCTCATCACGGGGGACCTGAAGCACTGCGGCGGAAGCGTGCGTGGCCTTCATGGAGGAGAAAGTCTCCAACAGTTCCAACGGCTTCGTGGCCGAGCCTATTATTTTCAACCAGTGGCTGCAGGAGTTCGACTCTTCGCGGCAAAGTGCTGTGTTAACTAATAACTCAGCAAAGAAGGCCAAACGAGAGTTGACCTGATTCCCAGATCAGGAGCAAAATAAATCCCACCTGCCTGTGGAGATGGCGGATCTAGCTCAACACGCACTACTGACCCCCCGCACCTTCAAATCAGTCCGGACACGGACGCGGCCGAGGCGCTGGGGTTGGCCGTAGGGCCGGCTCCAATGCTTACTGTACTTGGCACAATCCTACTCGGTTCCACCCCCTTCCGGGCGGGGCCGGGCAAACAGCCAATCAACTCTCCAGAAGAGAGTACGGCGGAGGAAGGGAGCTTTGCACACGCGCGCGTCAGGCGCCAACGCGGAGGTCTAGCAGTGGATATCTCGTGGAGCGAGAATCAACTGGACCTTCACAGCCGTTCGATCAGGGTGTTTCACTTCGGGATCTGTCAGATAGAGTCTCCGCAGAGTTGGCTGGAGAAGGAGAAACAGCGGCACTCGGACAACGATGCTTGGGTAAGAACAAAAAAACGCGAATATGTGTCGCGGGTTTTTCTTGTGCCGATGGCAGGCAGGTTCGAACCCACGGAGGACTGTGTACGACTTCCACTCGCTGGCTAATAAACAACTTTTGCCACAAGTCAAGAAATGATGCAACATTGAGTCCCTGAAGAAGCTGAGGCGCCTGGCGAAGTTGAAAAGCGACTGGTGTTTTTCCTTCGATCAGCACTCAGCAGACGCACGGATGCTGCCACTGCGTGGTCATCCGGACTTTCAGAAGTACACATGCAGTTCAACGTTCAGGGAGAGCTCTTTCAGAACAGCGCTCTAGCGTTTGGATGGAACGATTCTCCGCGGGTGTTTGTGAAGTTCATGAAAGTATTGGTGGAGTGCTTGCGGTCGCCGGCAGCCCCCAAGGATCGAGCAGAACTACGACGACTGAAGTCTGGGACGGCGAGACGACGATGGGAAGTACCACTACGTGCTGGAGCGAGGCGCACAACAAGCAAGCGGCGGGACCTCGTGGAGCGAGAGTCCTGCCTGCCGTACATGGACGATTTTCTCCTGGTGGCGCGGACAACAAGGAGGCCTTCGAGCTACGGCATCGTGTGAATTCACTTCGAAGCGGGTGCTGAACCGCTTGCGGCTACGGCACAACGTGAAGAAGGGCCAGTGGGAGCTGGCTCCGATTGTGGAGCACCTGGGCTTGAAGGTTGATTTGTAGGAGGGCGAGCTCCGGTTGACGGACTCGCGCCTTCAGAAAATTACTCCAAGGCCACCGCCTACTGTGCGATGCGTCCCGCGAGAGGCGTTGGGTGCCTGCACAGAAGCTGGCCGGCCTCGCTGGGCTTTGCCAGTCTGTGTATGTAGTTTGGCAGTGCCCGTAGCCAGGTTGTATCTGCGAGAGTTGCACTTCGTATTGCTCGGTTGCGAAAGTGAATCTAACGCGCCAGGCCTTTGGCGATCTCGAGTGATGGAGACGCCTCTGGTACGCTTGCAAGTGGAACGGGCGGAAGATATATATACATATATAAGGAGGTGTCCAACCCGGGCCAAGCTGCATACCGACGCGTCGCTGATGGCGTGGGGAGGTGTGCTCAACCTCAAGCAGGAGGCGAGAGGTTTCTGGGGAGAGGACCTTCGGCACCTCCACATCACACATCTGGATCTCAAGTAAGACGGTCTTCAAGACGCACGGTGCAGGCCTTTCTGCGCGAGCTGCGGGGTAAGGTTGTACGCCTTTACTGCGACAACCAGGCAGTAGTGGAGATGTTGGCGCACTTCACCAGCCGCAACCCCGACCTCATGAGGAGGATACGACACCTTTGGACCCTGCTGCTGGACCTCAACGATATCGAGCTCCAGGCGAGGTACATCCGCAGCGAGGCGAACAAGTGGGCGGACCGGCTTTCACGAGACACCGATGTCAACGACTGGAAGCTGAATTGGCATTGGTTCGACTGGGCGCAGGTGGAGTGGGGCGAGCACACGGTCGACCGCTTCGCATCAGAGATTTCGGCGCAGCTGCCGAGGTACTTCGCCCAGTGGTGGGATCCACACTACTGTGAGGGGGGTGGACTCGCTGGCGTACGGCTGGCGAGGCAAGGTGAACTGGATCAACCCACCGTGGGATCTGCTCGAAAAGGTGGCGTACAAGCTGCGGGAGGAAAGCGCTGGGGGAACGGGGGTAAGACCGTAATGGCCGGGCCAATCCTGTTGGTTCCGGGAGCTGGAGGAGCTCGCGGACGACATGGTCATCATGCCCCGGGGGCAAGATATCTTTACTCCCAGCAGGCTGGGTGGGTACGAGTTGCTCGGCCCGTCAGCAGGCTGGGACGCAATCATGTTTCAAATCCCGGTGCGCCAGTGAGTTTGCACATGCGGGACGGAGTGAAGGGCGCCGGCAGCGCTGCAATCCAACTGTGCCCGGGTGTTGGTCGGTGGGCGGCTAGAGGTGTTCTGGCCGCTGGACGATGCGTGGTACCCAGGCACGCACAGTGGCCGATATCTTGGGCGACACCACATCAAGGACGACGACGGCAAGGAGGCAGGATTGTCTTCTGCTGTCAGAAGAGCTGACCCGCAGTATGGAGCGTCAGCGAGCAGACGATGAGCGAGCCGGACAACGTGGAGCCGATGAGTGCGTGGAAATAAATCGGCGCTCGCTGCGAGAGCACTGGCGAGGTGAGTTGGGGCGGGGCGAGCCGCTTTGCTGATGAGCTAGCAGTGCAGATGCAGGAGCAGGCGCTGGGGGCAGCAATGCGGAGGAACTATGACCCAAAGGCGAAGCATTCCAAGAATTTAGTGTGGCTGAGGGTCGTGAGTGGCTCCCGGCGATGGAGGAGACCATGCGCCTTAAAATTGCAGCGCTGACGGAGAAGGGCGACATCCAGGCAACGTCGATGCAGCCGCACCTCTCAGCAATCAACAACTACCACGAGGACATGGGGTACCCATCCAGGGCTGGCGAAGGGCCGTGCGGTGTCTCATGCGGCAAAGGGCCGTGCGGTGTCTCATGCGGTGAAGGGCATGGAGAGGTTGCAGGTGGCAGCATCGATCGCAGGCGGCGGGAGTCACCGTGTCTCAAAGGACGTGGTTGCCGGCGAAGCATGTGCGCACAGTGCACGAGCGAGGCGGCGTTGACGCTGGTGCCGGACGATGACGAGCAGCTCAGGTGGCTGGAAGCTTGCACCCACCTATGTGGTGCTGGCCTTCCTATCGGTTGGCAGGCCTGACACGCATGTGCTGATGGACAATGACGGTGTGAAGGTGGCGGTGCTAACCCGGGAGGGAGAAGGGCAGGAATCACACGCTGGTGAAGAGACGGCTGTCCATTCCCTGCTGGTGGAGAGTGGAGTTGCTGGAAGAGCTATTGAAGCTCTGGGTGCGCTGCAGGGATAATATATACATGGGGCCTGGCAGCGTGCGAAGCCGGGGAGGTCCACCGACCGGTGTGCCGGGCATGCAGCTACGATATACTACTTGAAATGTCCTTGGAATCTCCTGTATACTCCTTGATTTTCAAGGAATATGTCGGATACGTGTTACGTGAGTATACTGGAGGCTGCCGGGAGAGAGGGTCAACTCGGCAGGATCGGACACGGACCTGGCCAACAAGTGGCTCCAGTTGGCGCTAAGCACTGTGGGTTGTGTGCCCCCGCCCCCAGAAAGGGGGCATTTTCCCGCACACAGCACCAGGAAGGGGGCAACCACGCACCTGTGCCCGCACCGTGGGCGTGGCGATGGAGGAGGTGTGCTTCCTCAGGGGGTGGTCGCAGTTGTCAGCGGCGGTGCAGAGCTACATCAACCCTACAGCCGTGCCAAACTGGGCGATGCACATACAGCTACTTTGGGTGCGTCGCTGTCCACGACGCGTCGCGCAAAAAATGGATAAATGGATAAATGGATAAGTGGATAAATGGATAATTCACCAAGTGAAAATACAAAACGGGCCTCAAAATATTTTCATGTGAAAATACAACGACGCGTCCCTCTTCCGGAATATCCCCGCACCCCCCCTCCCCGACAAGTGAAATTACACAACGGGCCCCGGAAATACTGAAAATACACTTTGGTCTCCTATTAGTAAAAAATGCAACGTCACCTCCCCGATAAAGTGAAAATGCAAATCAGGTGAAAAACAACAAGTGAAAATACAATGACGCGTCCTTCTTCCGGAATATCACCGCACCCCCCGCCCCAACAACTGAAATTACACAACGGGCCCCGGAAATACTGAAAATACAATTTGGTCTCCTTTTGTAAAAAAATGCACCGTCACCTCCCCGAAAAAGTCAAAATGCGTTTCAGGTGAAAAACAACAAGTGAAAATAGAACGACGCGTCCCTCTTCCGGAATATCGCCGCACCCCTTCCCCGACAAGTGAAATAACACAACGGGCCCCGGAATTTCTGAAAATACACTTTGGTCTCCTTGTGTAAAAAAATGCACCGTCACCTCCCCGAAAAAGTCAAAATGCGATTCAGGTGAAAAACAATAAGTGAAAATACAACGACGCGTCCCTCTTCCGGAATATCGCCGCACCCCCCTCCCCGACAAGTGAAATTCCACAACGGGCCCCGGAAATTTTGAAAATACACTTTAGTCTCCTTTTGTCAAAAACTGCACCGAGGCCACTCCGAAAACAAAAGCGAAGCGAAAGAGTGGAAATACAGAATATTTATGTATTTATAGGTGAAAATACAATGTGTTTTCATGTCTCACAGAAAATATAACAATGACAACCCCAGTCACCAAGTGACAACAAATAAGAAACTGATATTGAGATAATATGAAATCCGTGCTAATTATTTATTAAACATAAAATTATTGTCATCGATGACGATATTTCTAGGTGCTGAAAAAAAAATATGTTTCTAAACTTTATTCATAAAGTAGAAAAAATTTGTCATCGATGACGATATTTTTAGGTTGCATGAAAACATCAACTTATAACAACAACCTTGTCATCGATGACGTTTTTCTCACTTCTTGTAAAATTGTTCGGTAAACAAATGAATACCTTGAATAAACGCCATAAATAATTATGTCAACAATATTACAGTTTCCGATGTCAACAACATTACAGTCTGTTAAAGTTTTCAACGCAACGCTGATTAGGACTAGTCCGGTTTCAGATTAGAAAGTCGCCTGGAAGAATCTTTAAGATATAATCTTGCAAGACTCCTTTAAGCTACTATTTTGCCTATTGTTAATTAAGCCGCACGTCGCAATGAAACGTCTGCGCAATTAGCTGATACTAATAAGCTAGCAAAATAGTATCCATTTGCGCCGCGGTTTGTTCCGTGCTTATTATAAAGACCTACACGGGTTGATAACGTGCACGCTGCGTAATTAGAGACTTGTTCTAAAGTCTTTAACGCAAAGCTGATTATTATGACCGGTCCAGAATCTGTGGGCACCGTTTTAAAAGTCACTAAGATTCTTATGGATCCGATCTTGTAAGACTTCTTAAAGAAGCGCTATTTTGTCTAATTTGCCGCACGCAATAAAAAGTCTGCGCAACTAGCTGATACTTATAATGAGCTAGGGAATCACTATACGATTGCGCCGCGGTTTGTTGCGAGTTTATCGTAAAGACACTGACGGTTAAATAACTTAGAACGCTGCGTAACTAGAGACTTTAACTGCCGAAATCTGTGACGTGAAAGTGACTCACCGAGAAAAGAAACGTCCTTGATCGGTCACGGACAGTTCCGTTATCTTTTAAAGAACTGCGGAAAGTCCATCAACGATGATGGAAAGAGCCGTCATCGATGACGAAGCAGCGTAAAAGACTTAAATTAACTTGGTAAGATAATTTAAGTTACTAAAAAGTCTGTCATCGATGACGATGTTAGGAAGACTTTCTGTCATCGATGACAGAAAGCTGGACTATTGATAATTTTACCGTCTTAAATACTCAATAGTCCAGCTTTCTGTCATCGATGACAGAAAGTCGTCATAATATCGTCATCGATGACAGAAATTCTAGTTACTTAAATTGTTTTACCAAGTTAATATAAGACTTTTGCGCTGCTTTGTCATCGATGACGGATCTTTCCATCATCGTTGATGGACTTTCCGTCGCAGTTCTTTCAATGAAAGATTACGGAACTGTCCGTGACCGAACACGGACTTTTTTTTTCACGGTGAGTCACATTCACGTCACAGATTTCGGCAGTTAAAGTCTCTAATTGCGCAACGTCTTTAAAGTTAATACTAAACCGTTAAGGTCTCTAGAATAAGCACGCAACATGAACCTCGACGCAGTCCGATACTATTTCGGTAGTCATTAATATCAGCTATTTGCGCAGACGTTTCAATGCTTGCGGCATGCACGAAACAATAGGCAAAATAGCGCTTCGTAAAGGAGTCTTGCAAGATTAGATCTTAATGAGGCTTCTTCGAGGTAATTTTTTTAATCTTGAACTGGACTGGTCCTTATTGCCACCTTGCAGCCTAGCAGCTTCTGTTTTCTATTATTATTTCTCTAATTTCTTAGTATAAGCGTTTAGCTCGCATTGACGCTGCCACCTTCTAGCCAAGCAGGTTCTGTTTTCTATTTTTAATTTATATCACAAACTTAACACATACTTTAAATAGTTTAACCTTTACACAAGGCTGGATTTGTAGTTTCATTTTTTCTTTATTTCACTTTATATTATTTCATGACAGTCATTATTTGTGGTGTTTATTCGCGGTATTTATTTGTTTAGTGAACTATTTTACAAAAAGTGAGAAAAACGTCACCGATGACAAGCTTGTTGTTATAACTTGATGTTTTCATGCAACCTAAAAAAATCGTCATCGATGACAAACTTTTTCTACTGTATGAATAAAGTATAAAATATTTTTTGTGTTTAGCACCTAAAAATATCGTCATCGATGACAATAATTTCATGTTTCAAAAATATTCAGCACGGACTACTTATTATCAGTTCAATATCACTTTCTCATTAGCTGTCAATGGTGACAAGGGTTGTCATTGTTAGATTTTCTGTGAGACATAATTATTCTGGGAAAAGAAACTTCCTTGTATTTTCACTTGGTATTTTTCACCTGATTTGCATTTTGACTTTTTCGGGGAGGTGTCGGTGCATTTTTTCACAAAAGGAGACCAAAGTGTATTTTCAGTATTTCCGGGGCCCGTTGTGTAATTTCACTTGGCGGGGAGGGGGGTGCGGTGATATTCCGGACGAAGGACGCGACCTTGTATTTTCACTTGTTGTTTTTCACCTGATTTGCATTTTGACTTTTTCGGGGAGGTGTCGGTGCATTTTTTCACAAAAGGAGACCAAAGTGTGTTTTCAGTATTTCCGGGGCCCGTTGTGGAATTTCACTTGTCAGGGAGGGGGGTGCGGTGATATTCCGGACGAAGGACGCGTCCTTGTATTTTCACTTGTTGTTTTTCACCTGATTTGCATTTTGACTTTATCGGGGAGGTGTCGGTGCATGTTTACACAAAAGGAGACCAAAGTGTATTTTCAGTATTTCCGGGGCCCGTTGTGTAATTTCACTTGTCGGGGAGGGGGGTGCGGTGATATTCCGGAAGAGGGACGCGTCCTTGTACTTTCACTTGAAAATATTTTGAGGACCGTTTTGTATTTTCACTTGGTGAATTATCCATTTCTCCATTTATCCATTTATCCATTTATCCATTAAATGCGATATGAGAGAGTGCTAACAGCCCTATTAACACGCAACTCCCGACCCATGGGCATCCACAACAACCCACCACAAAACACAACTCGGGTTACAGGCGCGTGTTCGGGGAGCTGTCCCCACATATTGAACATCCCAACCTTGTTCTACACCCGGGCGCCTGCCCACCATGCACACCGTCGCCCATAATACGGTACCGCCCACTATCACACGCAGCCCCTAAGGATCAGGCGCGTGCTCGGGGAGCTGTCCCCACATATTGAACATCCCAAGCTTCTACAACCGGGCGCCTGCCCACAATGCACACCGTCGCCCACAATACGGTACCGCCCACTATCACATGGAGCCCCTAAGGTTCAGGCGCATGTCCGGGGAGCTGTCCCCACATCGCAGCCGTCACCAACAGCCTGCGCACTAACCCTTGCGACTTCCATACGCACCGTACCTCGGTGACGCCACGGGTCCGGGGCGCGTAGGGAGTGCTAACAGCCCTCTTAACACGCAACTCCCGACCCATCGGCTTGATGCCACCACCCGTCGCGGGATCTGGGGGCGCGTAGAGAGTGCTAACAGCCCCCTTAACACGCAACTCCCGACCCATGGGCATCCACAACAACCCACCATAAAACACAACTCGGGTTACAGGCGCGTGCTCGGGGAGCTGTCCCCACATATTGAACATCCCAACCTTCTACACCCGGGCGCCTGCCCACCATGCACACCGTCGCCCATAATACGGTACCGCCCACTATCACACGCAGCCCCTAAGGATCAGGCGCGTGTCCTGAAAGCTGTCCCCACATCGCAGCCGTCACTAACAGCCTGCGCACTAACCCTTGCGACTTCCATACACACCGTACCTCGGTGACGCCACGGGTCCGGGGGCGCGTAGGGAGTGCTAACAGCCCTCTTAACACGCAACTCCCGACCCGTCGGCTTGATGCCACCACCCGTCGCGGGATCTGGGGGCGCGTAGAGAGTGCTAACAGCCCTATTAACACGCAACTCCCGACCCATGGGCATCCACAACAACCCACCACAAAACATACCTCGGGTTACGGGCGCGTGCCCGGGGAGCTGTCCCCACATATTGAACATTCCGACCTTCTACAACCGGGCGCCTTGCCACCATGATGCACACCGTCGCCCATACGGTACCGCCCACTATCACATGGAGCCCCTAAGGAT
>LGRX02016511.1:0-17108 GCA_001247695.2 Cymbomonas tetramitiformis
TGCACAAGTGCCAGGGTGTGAAGACCCTCCGCATCCTCCTCCTCAATAGGAATGCAGAAGGCCGCCGCCGTGGCCGACGAATGCTGGCGCCCACCAAGAGGGCAGTCGCGGTACGCGTGATAGGCGTCCCCTTTGCCCGCCTTGCGGCAACGGTGGCAAAGGGGCTGGGCCTTCATGCTGTCCCTGTCGAACCCCACAGACGGTGCCGGGTGCACACCCACTCGATGGCCTCGCGGATGCTGCTTACCGCGCGGCTGCGGCTGCTGCTGTCGCTGAGCCGCGCCCGCACGATTGCCCTGCACAAGCGCCTTCAAGGCGGCGATTTCGTCGAGAAGGACCGCGTACTCAGAAGACGTGATAAGGGCGGAGGGATTACCGCCCGCCCCCAGTGTCTGCTTCTCACGCACTGCCGCCCCATCATCCGACTGCGCCCAGGCCTGAAAGATGGCCACGACGAGCGCCTGGAGCGAGCGGAGAGCGACCCCGCTAAGGTCACCCGCAAGCGGGTACCGCACCTTCACCGCCGCGTAGAACACGGGGTCGAGGCGGTTGTAGAGGGACAACTTACGGGTCTCGTCGGTGGGCCGCCAGTCAGGAGCGCGGTTATCCCGCACCAGACGTTGCTCACGAGCCAAGATCGGCTGTGGGTCAACGCCTGCGGGATAACGAAGCGCCGCATGCTCCTGCTGGTGGCTCTCGCGAAGGACTGTCGGCACGCTCCCCTTGATGATGTCGATGAGAGCACGACGTCCATCTCGGTCAGCCGAAGAGTCCGTACCCCGAAGCCAGGTGTCGGCCACAGAGTTGCGCTCCACGACGAGGGCCAAGACGTCATAGAGCAGTCCATTAACCTTCTCGATAACCAAAGAGGTGGGGTCGTCGAGGTCAAAGGGGGTCAAGTCCAGCCCAGCGGACTCAAACTCGGTCCGAAGCTGCACCACCAACTCGGAGAGGCGGTCGGTGTCGTCGGTACCACGATAATGATGTTTCTTGGAACCAAGGATATCCTCGCGGATACCCTTGGCCCAAGCCCGATGTAGTCTCCCCTTGTAGACCACGTCGACCGCAGCGTGTTGGTCAACGAGATGCTTCCGCAACGCGACAGCGGCGTCGGAGTTGCTGGAAGGATTAGGGGGCACCACAGGCGGGGTGCTAGCGGTTGGGGTGTCCCGAACCGCATCTATAAGCCGTATAGAGGCGTCCAAGTCGGAGTCCTTTAATAGGCGCTTACGAGCTCGAGTAGATGTTGCCATACTTTTGAAAGCCAGAGAAAAGATGATGCGCGGTAGCACGCTTGGGTGTTGTGGCGGAAATGGAGGGATGACGTAAAGGCAGAACGTGCGGAGCGGCGAAAAGAGCGTGGGGCACTTGCAAATGTCGATGTGGTCGAAGGCGTCCGGAGCACCAGCCCAAAATACGTAAACCAGCGGGATCAGGGCAGGTAAAACAACGTAAATGAACATTGCCACAACCGAGCAATAGCAACGCGCGGTGCCCATGACTCGCAGCCGCAAAAGACGTCTACCGTAAAATCATGTCCAAATCCTAGTCGCACCCAAACGCGCAAGTGCGCACCACCTCTTCAAGCGGCTGCTTAGCCAATCATGGCCAAGATAGCAAGTGGAATGAAAACGTGGATGGGGCCACGACCTACCGGAATATCCAAGTACACTAGATATCAGAAAGTCCCGTACTCGTGTGGATAAACTGTATAAGATAAATAAACCCTAAGCTAGATATACCCGGAACGGTCTCGGACGGTCTCGGTGTCTAGCCTACCTGTGACACAGCGTGTGTCACAGTACGAACCTACAGATCAGTCAGTAGTCCAGTGTTGGTCCTAGGAATCTGTCATAGGGGCCTGCACCGGGACTCCCAGTCAGGGCTGCCTATACAGATTTCAGCACGTTGTGTCACAGGAAGGCTAGACTCCGAGACCGTCCGAGACCGTTCCGGGTATATCTAGCTTAGGGTTTATTTATCTTACACAGTTTATCCACACTGAGTACGGGACTATCTGATATCTGGTGTACTAGGACATTCCGGTAGTGGGGTCTTCATACAAGGATCTTGACTTTGGCGGGCTCCTCGGACGGGTCGCTTCGTCTGTGTCGTCCTCGTCGATTGCACCGAATACTGAGGTAGGGTCGGCGGGGGTCGGGCTCTCGGCCGGCTCCCTCGGTACGCTCTGACGAGGCTCGTCTGTAGCCCGATCGACCACGCCCTTCTCCTTGAGCCCTTGGCCGATGACTGCTTGTAGTCTGGCCGTCTGGATTGGGCGTCCGGGACCACCAGGCATCGGCCCGGTACGTGCTCCATTTGGTGCACGCCCACTTCCACCAAGTTAGCTTCATGCGCCCTGAGACGCTAGACGCAGAGTTGCGTGCGACGCGAGCACGCGACGTCCGCGTCCCTTTACTCTGTGCAGAGGTAAAAAAACTCTTAACTGGTCCGTTTATTTTTAACAGTGGTAATTTTCCGAATCCGACAGCCCATCGCATGTACGATTCCAGAGATCAAAATACGATGCATTCCTTTGTCACTCCCCAGGAATCTTTTCGGACCTTCCGATGTTCCCAATCTAAAAACATTGGACGGCTCAACTTCACTTGGTCACCTCTAGGCTAGCGTCCCTCTCGCTACTCTGAACTCTCTCGCTCTCGGCTCCCTCAACTCGAAGGCGACGTGGACTTCGTGTTCGTCCAGTCGAGTGTCGAAAGTCGAGACTCGAGAGTCGAGACGCAGATGTGGAGAGGACTTCGACGTCATCGTCATCCTCACCAATCACCAGCACCATCACCATCACGGTCATGGGTCAGCATCGTCGATTATCCGATAAATTATGTGTTGATGTCCATAAGCCAAAACTCCAGATGTCGAAGTGGACATCGTTCGGTTTTGACTTATCGGATATCGGCAAATCGCTGTCGCTGTCTCTGTCGCTGCGCTGTCGCATTCGGCCGAGGCCCCGAAGGAGCCACGAGCGACAAATTCCACGTGGCAGCACATCTGATACGATAGATAAATTATGAGACATTCTTATCGACAATCGGGGCCGTCTGTCGGAACCTGTAAAACCTGAAACGTCGTTTCTATCGTTAAAATGGTATCGAAGCCTCGACAAGCTTCATGCTGCTGCCGTCGGTTGTCGATGTCGATGTCGGGTTGTCGGCTGATAAACGACGATCGCAGCAGAACTTCGCTTGCATCTCCAATTTCTCAAATAAAAATCTTCCTCACGTCAGATAACATTTGTAACATAACACACAGCAGACTTGAGGCTGAAATCTTAGTCACGAAAGTTCCTTCACACATCACGTTTGTATAAAGAAACCCGTATTCATTCAAGGAAGGACTATGAATGTAATGAAAATTTCCCAGCATGTGACGAGTTTCGCTTCGATTCCAAAAGCACCCCTCACAAAACGAGCTTCGAACGAAAAGTATGGCCTTACCCAAAGGTCCTCCATGGTTAGCTGCAGTTTTCGATTCGTAAGCAGAGCGCGTGCGCCGTGCGTACGAAGTCACTTCAAAATTTCGACGACTGTAGTTTCATCTTCTGATGATCAGCTTTGGGATAGCATCAGCAAAGAGTTGCTCAGAGTCGGGAAAAACGGTGTGGGGAAAAGCCACATCAACTCTTTGAAAGAACTCTGTGCCCATCATGGAGCGGTTAAAGTGAAGCTAAATCACACGAGCATCGATCCAGAAAAGACTGTTCAAGACTTAGTTTCTGAAGGCGGAGTTGTTTTCCTCCAAAGAAAGGGTCGTACGCTTCTCTTTCAATCTGCTTCGGAATAACACTGCCTTCCTGCAACACTCTGCCCTATAAATAACTTACCGAGTACGGCTACGTGTAGCTTCATTTGGTTTACCACAGTTTCCACTCCAAAGGGACCGTCTTCGTTATCTTCAGCTACGAAGGCTTGCACCTCTTTGCCCATTTCGCTATCAAGTTCAGGGAGGTGTAAAGGGGTGTAAATTGGACACTAAATTGCCATGCTGCTGACAACTGCTCAGTGAAAAAAATACAATATATTATTTTATCCCGATTTATTGAGGAGATTTCGTTTATCCTGCCTTGGCCTGATATTTATCGCACGCCCTACTCGCGTGTGACTCGTCTATGTGCGTCTATCTGTGTTCGTGCACTGCGAGTGAGTTTCCCATCTATTTCCATGTTGGTTTTTTCTTGCCTTAGCCAGATCACCCACACGACTGTTTTTGGCGGGACGTTTAGTGCATCGCTGGAAGAGCTCCCAGCTTTCCCAAACTGGGTTAAGTGGCGTTGGTGTACGGTTGGGTACCTTGTTACGTCCCCGCCCTGCTCTTGCATACTTCTACTGGCGTTGGTGGGCTGGCCTGAGTTAGTGTGTATCGCACGACACTCTAGGTGTTCTTGCGGTTTTGGTGGCTTGCCTTTATATCGACTTCCCCCACGCTCACCTTACGCCCCAAGTTTTTTTGTTTTTCCTGTTCGCGGAATCCGAAATCGTTCCAGTCGGCTTCGCACTTTCTTGCAGCTTTTCGGCATCTGCTTTAGGCTCTCTCCTCACGTCGTTCGATTTTGCTTGTGCATCGCCATGCTTCATTTCAGAGCACTTAGATACTATTTTTTACTTCCATCCCTCTATATGCCCCTATATGTGTACCCAACGCTTTGAGAACCAGCCGCCACTTGTAAAACTTCTGTTAATGGGCATCGAAAACAGGCACTTGCGATGCTCAGCTGCTATCCAGAAGGTGGATGAACTCTCACAACACTAGTCAGTGCACATCTACAGCGCGCGTCGATTGTATTTTTTGTGCCGCGTGTCCCATCGTTGGGAGCAATACGCGTTTGTACTTACGTAAAGCCTTTTTGTAAGCTTATATGCCGATGCATCACACAGAAATTTCCTATTTCAGAGTGACCTGAAAGTTAAAACGAAGGAATATCGGGCTGTGCATCAAAACCTTTTTTGGACGCCGTCAAAAAGTTCTATGCTTGTATCACGGCACCTCCTCGGACGTTGATGCAACAATAATATCCATTTCAGAAGACTTGGGCCCAAGGGAATAGGCTAACACAGCCTGGCTACAAAGCCATCGACCGCCATAACTTACGTGCAAAGGTCGAATTGCGAATAACCTCAAGAACCATAAGAATGGTATCCTGATGGGTAAAACCCAATATCCAGTATGATAGATACCCTTATGCCAAATATGAACATTGTGGTGGGTATGGATAATGGGTCACGATGGGGTGAAATTGACCCATCATGCCGATCACCATGGGTGCTACACATATGATGGCCCAGCTTGCCCCCCAGGAATGTAGACGGTATAGCTCCGACGATCCCCCGCCCCATCAAAACACGCAGATATGACGAGCGCTTTACAATAGTGTACTTTACCATATCCGACCAGCCTGGTAAGGACCTTTGAAAATATGCGTCCAGCAGCTGCCGTGCACGCACATGCATTTTAGCAGTTATTCTGCAAATGTCACAACATGTTTCACAACTTCTTTAAAATACTTTCACTATGAGATGTGTGCTTGACACTCGAACCGCAGCGGAAGAAGCCGTACTTCGCGTTTTAGGATTCTCGGGGAGTGCGGGGGTACCCTTGAGGTACTAAACGATTGCACAGCGAGATGTAGAGAGATCATTCTCCGCTAAGTTTTCAAACAAAGTAAACTTAAGTTATCGTTGTGTGAAAGCGCGTGTGGGTTTATTCTATCCGTATTCGCGGATGTAAGCAAGCCGCGAAGGGAGCTCACATTGCGGGACTTCAATTGCGTTTTGGGCATCCAAGTTTCTACGGATGCTCAAGACAGCGACGGAAACTCGCTACAAAACTGCATAGTATATGTGTAAAATGTTGTAGCGTCTTTCACGCTGTTCGAACACTCATACGTTCGAGAAACACTCAAAAAGTTTGCTCAAATCGTCCCGTCTTTATCACGGAACCATGATGCGCACCATCAGGCTAAAAAACCCCGGAAGGCGCGAGTCGTTTTTTCAACGTATCTGCTGTCGTCGCTGCGTGTCCCAAGCCGACAAAACAAATCAGGCCTTGTTCAGATCGAAGGATGCACAGAGCACGAAAGACGACGAGAGATGCTTCATGACGACAGGCATGTCAGACCCCAAACAATTCGGACGACTCGAAATTCTGCGAATTGTTTGGGGTGCGTGTGCCATGGTCTGACATGAAGGTATCGTCGCGTCGTCTCCGTCGTCTTTGGTCGTCTGTAGTAGCCAATCAGCGTGCACCGATGAAACGATTGGTCGTCATGATGACGACAGTCGCCTGACCGTGACCTAACACCAGTTCATAGGTCGACCCTGAGTTCACAATTTATTTTAGCACGCGGTCAGCACTACAAAGTACCTGGCATACTCATATGCTTTGGCTAAGTATTATTTTTCACTTCAGACTCTGCGAGGAGTCTACACTTATAGGGTGTTGAATTTCAAAAAATGGCCCGGAAATCGTTTGGGGTTTTGACCCAAAGCCCATAGCCCCCCGCCTTTGTCGGCGCCGAAGGCCAAAAGCCCCCCACCGCCCCCCACCTTGAAAAATGAGCCAAAAAGCCCTATATATATAAGCCTTTTAAAAAGATTTTGGCCTTCAAAAAGCCTAAAGCCCCCTCCCCCAACGTTTTCCAACTTCTTTTTTGAAACCCCTATTAGGCAAAACATACAAGTATGCCCCCTCGCAGAGAGTCGTCTGACGTGTCTATACTTAAACAAAGCATATAAGTATCCCAGCACCAACTTTGTAGCGCTGCTGAAAAATATTCTGGACTCAGATTGGAAAAAAATATTATTTTCTCCGTTTTTAGAAATTGTTTACGAACGCTTCGTGAACCACGCCCGTCGATCTAAAATGATGGCAGGGCACAGACAATATAAGCTCTCAGCGCGCAGGCATTTCAATTGCCCCGCGCCACACAACCGTGTAACAATACTGGTGTCAGCCCATCATAAAGTATGCGCGTTTACGTTAGCTGGCAACGTACAACGACACGGTAATGTGACTTTGCACACAGTGAGATGAACTCCTCCTCCTCCTGATGAGTATAGTAAAGGATGACAGGGCGGACGAAAGCCTGATTTCCCGTCAAGATATAATATGCTGGTTTGTTATTTTGGGCTATGAAAGGATGATTCATCATGGTGGTGCCATTATAAAGCATTTTATATACATATATATATATTTCTTACTCTTTGATGCACGAGGGGTATATGTACTTTATTATATGGGTTGTACACGTTTACATATTGCTATAACATGTGTCAGTTGCATTTTCTCGTTGTTCGTTTTCGTCCGAGGGTGGGTACGATGCTTTTTATTGTTTCCCGTACTCATTTGTTACATCCCGTACTCGTTTGTTGCATCCCGTACGGTGATGGTTATTGTGTCATGTATGGCAGTCATCGTACATCTCGTGCAGAGTTACTATGCTAATAAGGTCCGTTCAGTGTATCGACACATTTCATTTGGAGTTCTGTAAGCATACATCCAGCGTCCCAAGTGCTGGACAGCTTGCCAAATCCACGTGCCGTAATTGCAAGGAGGAGTACTTTTTGTACGTGCATTCTAACATCAAGAGGCTTTCTGAGGTGTGCCCACGTATATCACAGCTTGATATATTCAGGCCACTCACTTTTGGCATCGATCCTTGCGCAGTCGAATTGATCTTTCCCTCCGCGGTGGTTGCTACCGTCCTGATTGTCTTCCAGGGCCTGCCTTTTCTTTGGTGGGTGCTACTCCTATTTTGCTTATCACTTTCCTGAACGTGGTATGATAGGAAGCATACAATATATATATGTATATACTTGGCCAGTCGATCTAAAGAGCTCCACTAGGCCTGCGACCGAATATTTGACGTCATTTTGCGATCGTAACGTCGGGGTGGCGTCGAGTCGCGGCACACGTACGCGAATGCAGTGGCGAACTGGCGATGTCATCGTTATCGTCTGGCCGTCGTCAGATCGAATTTTCGTTGGTGTCGCCTGTTGGGATTCGAGCTTTGATTAGGTAAGTAAGTAAGTAAGTGATTTGCCCGGATTCGTCCTTATAAAGAGCAGGGGTTACGTATACATCCCTCATATAGTGAACCTTACAATAAAGTTTCTGATACCTCTCTCTCTCTCTATATATACACATATATGTATATATATACATTCCCCAGCAAACTGCTGTGGGTACCACTTTATTCGATGCACGACTCTGATTACTTATACCTGCATTTTCGTTTGGCTGCCATCATGCGGCCTGGCAGAAATCATTATATGGCAGTGCATAACATCGTCGAGGCGATCCTGGGGCTTTGAAAAAAACAGTTCAACACACAATGTATGCTCCGGGTGCACTGAAGCTGCCGGGACGTAAGCACAACCTCTGCGCGTATTCATCCGCATTACGACCGCACACGTTCACATAAATATACCGTCATATACCCATGCACAGCAATGACCATACACAGCAATGTTTGTGGCTACACTTTTTTCGATTTCTTATTTGTTTTGCTTGTGCTCTTCGGTCGCTGACGTTTTTTCCCTTGGACCACCTGAGGCAAAACCCTCTTGACACAGTCTCAGTCTAAGTTCTTATCTTCCCTCCGGGCAGTACAAAAAAACAGCTCACATCCCAATCGCTTCAGTACTCGGTAGCATATTTCGTTCCTAAACTCGTTCGGTTTGACGTTTGTACTGGGTCGCCTATCATCACCATCTCCACCAAATAACACAGAGGTCAAAGTTATTCCCACACTGAACCTCTCCATGCAGTAAAGCTACAATATGCAAATAGTGCAGTGAGAATTGATGCTGATATTCATGTAATCCTCTCACAGGACTGCCACACGTATGCCGCAGCCAATATGGGGGCATCAGAGTGCCACAGGCCGCACCAGGAACCCATCCTCAGCTGCTGCATCTTGCCTAGGCGGATCCTCTTGCATAGCGGCTGTATTGGCGATCGACTTTGCTGCCTTGGCGACTGGCTTGGGTGATGGAGATGTGCTGCTTAAAGTGGCAGCTGGCCCGACTGACACATTGGACGCGCCCTCGCTACGGGCAGCCTCCTTCTTGCAAAATTTTTTTGCCTCTTGTTGCACTTTTAGCCATATCCCCTCCAGCACCCCTTCCGTCCCTGCCTTGAGCCAGGCACTGCCAGCCCCACACCGCCCTCACTCACATGGAACACAACTTAAAATGTGATGGGTGAGAGATGCAAGCACAAATCAACATACCCAATCTGCGATTTCAGGAAAGTCGGATTCCGCTGGAGGTGCTGCGCCAGTGCGGCCTTGGACGACACCCGTTCACGCTGCAACGGCTCGAGCAGATTAAGCACCCGCACCTGCAGCACATCCCCTTCACCCCGCCATATCCCCTTGATTTATCCTATTCATCCACCCCATCGGTCCCATCAGCAGTATGTCCTGCCCCTCCCTATCCCGGCCTGTTTCCCACCTCTGAAAGTACCGCCCGCCTCAAGTCAGAACCGTTCCAGAGTCTCTGGATCCATCTCCAGAGTAGCTCCAGGGAGGGCGATGGCAGCACACGGGGCGAGCTGAGGGAGATGAAGGGCGGAAAAGCAGCATGATCTCGGTAACTGGCGTGTGGGATGATGTGCTGGCCGCCGTCATAGGTGGCCGTGGTCCCGTTGGCGTGCATGCTTTTGGCAAACACCAGTCCTCAGTTCTCTAAGTCAGGAAGCGCTCCGCGGGAAGCGTTTGGTGCAGCGGGCGTGCAAGGGAGGAGGGCTCCGACCTGGCTCTTGCCCTCAGGCCGGCGGATGGTCGCCGGTTGCAGAGCGAACAAGGACTCTTTCTTCAGCGAGGCTAGTGCCTTGAACACCTGAGGAACACGAGGCCGGTATATTCGGCAGAACTTAGCCCGCAGGGCAGCAGTGCCGGGAAGAGGCCTGGTCGGAGGTCCCGAAGGAGGGGAGCCGAGGGGAAGAGGCCTGGTCGGAGGTCCCGAAGGAGGGGAGCCGAGGGGAAGAGGCCTGCTCGGAGGTCCCGAAGGAGAGGGAGCCGAGGGGAAGAGGCCTGCAGGGAGGTCCCGAAGGAGGGGGAGCCGAGGGGAAGAGGCCTGCTCGGAGGTCCCGAAGGGAGGGAGCCGAGAGGAAGAGGCCTGGTCGGAGGTCCCGAAGGAGGGGAGTCGAGGGAAAGAGGCCTGCTCGGAGGTCCCGAAGGAGGGGAGCCGAGGGGAAGAGTTAGGCGAAGCGCAGCCGGTCGGGAGGAATGAGGCACTGAGTGAACAAGTACGTGGCTGCAGGGTAAGGGGCTACAAGGGGGGGCACCTTGCCCTCGAGCAAGTACGTCGCGAACACTGCTGGCGCGGCCTTGGCATCGTGCTCCACGAGAGGCACCGCATGCAAGGGTAGCTCCCAGTTGTGCAAGCCGAAGCTCGCCCGAATAAAGCATCTCACCTCATCGCGCACTGCGTCGTACCTGGCGCACGGCACACGAGGGCGGAGGCACAGGCCACGCGCCATGTCAGGCGTTCAGAGATCTCTCCAGAGGCGGATCGTGGCGCGCGGAAGCAGCAGCTCCCTCTGCAAATATCCCTTCGCTGGCCAGGAGCAGCGGACTTGGGAACCTGTGAAGTCGGTTGAGCCTCGCTCAAGCTCGCGGCGGATCGAGGGTCACTCTCAAGGCACCGGGAAGGCGGCGCGTGAGCGGGCAAGCAAGAGGAGGGGCGCAGAGGTGTCTGGGAAAGGACACGGGTTAAGTGAGGGTTGAGGCAGAGGAGCGTGCCATGGGGAGGGATCGTCAACTGGGCTGGAGAAGGTACACATGGCAGGGGCGTGGTGAGCAAGCCAGGACGCCTCGACGGCGGAGGTGTGCATCATGTAGGCGCGCTTCTCCGTGGCCAGCAGCTCCGTGTACACCACATACTCCGGAGCCTGGCCGTTGACCACACGCCCCGCGCCTCACCTTCCTAAACTCTTGGACGTGCCCTAAATGCCTCTCTTCCCTCCGTCCTCCACTGCCACTCCCCTTTCATTTGCCCTCCTCGTTGCAGCATTCTCCCTCCTCCCTCCTCCTCCTCCTCTTGTGCTCTTGTGCTACATGCCTGTTTTGTTTGATCCTGATCCTGCGGTGATCGTGAGGGAGGCAAACATCCCAGGCAGAGGGCCGCAGATAGCGGCGCTCGAAGCAAATGAGTGGGCCGCTTGGCGCAGTGGGCGGAAATGAGTGGGCCGCTTGGCGCAGTGGGCGGAAATGAGTGGGCCGCTTGGCGCAGAGGGCGGAAATGAGTGGGCCACTTGGCGCAGTGGGAGGTACGTGGTGTGCGAGTGCGGAGGTCGGGTGAAGAAACACGGTCTCCTCGGTGTTGCAGGCCGCATAGCGCACAGCCCTCTTGCCCTTCCTCCCGCGATCCAGCTGAGCACCGCCTCCCTTCCAGCCCCCACTCCCCTCACCGCCGGCACTTTGCTCGGGTGAGCACCCTCCGCCCCTTTATGGGGCCTCACCCACGCGCGAGGGGGGGTAGGAGATGCCAGGCCCCAGGACCTGATCGAGCCAAGGTTCTCCACAACAGAGCTCAGGATCCAACAGGGCAGCCAGGTTGATCCGAGGGTAGGCGCCCTGCCTTGAAGGGAGCGGAGAGACCGGGTTGATCCGAGGGTAGGCGCGTCCTGCCTTGAAGGGAGCGGAGAGACCAGGTTGATCCGAGGGGAAAGGCACCCTGCCTTGAAGCGGGCGGAGAGACCAGGTTGATCCGAGGGTAAAGGCGCCCTGCCTTGAAGCGGGCGGAGAGACCGGCACAGGGCAAATATCAAGGGGAAGGGAAGGGCACACGGACGTCTTTGTCGGCTTTAATCCGCCGAGCCACACGGTCGCCCCATCCACAGCATAACGCCCGCCTCACTGCCTCTACCACCGCGGTGTCTTTCTCCATCGAGTGCGCCTCACCCCTCTCGAGCCCCTCCACCCCTTCTGCCGTGTCCTTGCCTGGACGCCCCCCCGGATCCACACGCCGCCCATCAGCACAGATGCGCACCACTTAGCCAGAAGAGGGCGTATCCCTGCAGCTTCGGGGCGGCGTGTGCCTCTGGTTCGGAGGGGAGGGCTTCGGCCTTCAGGCTCTGCACTGGCGCCCCGAAGCTTCACGCCCTCTTCTCTAATGTGACCGGGAGCCGCGATCGTCGAGTTTCGGCGGAGCGTCCTGGCTAGCTGGCGCAGATGGCGACGACTGACCGTTAGATATCGCGATCTGACGGCGGAAGCCCGCTCTCGTCGTGCGTCTCGACATCCAACGGTTCTCCTCAGACCTTTGGCTGGGGACTGCGACTGCTACACTCTGAGTTCGCGGCGGCACTGTGCCGCCGGAGCTGTGCACGGCCCTCAGGGAATGCAGCACGGCACACCACGGGAGCAGCGCGAAACCCAGGACCTCGCCGCCTCAGGTGAGAGGGCATCGCCGGGGCCGGGGAGGGCGTGGGGCATGCACCATCCGCATCGCTGATCCTGAAGCCGATATGGCTGGATAGGATATGCTGGAGCTGCTGCCGCAGATCGCTCATCTCCCGCATCGTCCTGTTGCGTGCCACCACCGCATCTCAGCTGCACTGCCGCGCTTAATGCGGCGTTCCGGCGAAATGATACACAGCAGGTGAAACGCCGCTGCCAGAGTCATACACCGGGAGGACGTCCAGCAGACGGGTGGACAGAGAGGATATGGACATACATACAGAAGGGGGTCCAGATAATCTTTTAACCACAGAATGGGGCCGTTGGAGGGGGTTAGAGATAGCGCCAAATGAAGGAGGGCGAGGATGGGGCCTTTCGAGGGGATAGAAGGCACTCATGCATGGCGCGATTGGAGGACCCATCAGAGTGTGCCTACGAGCCCTCTGGCCCACAATGCAGCAAGAAGGGGGGCATTATGGCGAGTGCTTCAGGGAGGCGGTGCCATTTTCCCCCAGCCGGCTTGCGCTTCAGTTGCAGCCCACTAGTCCTCGGCATACACGGCGGAGGCACATGCACAGGTTGGGTGAAGCCGGCCTCAATGCCGGTCAGAGCCGCGCCGGCAACAGTCCGATCGAAATCGAGAGCCGACTGACAGCCGCTATACATTGGCACGGTAAGGGGGATGGGGAAGAAGGGCGTGAGGGAACCCGGAGGGACTCACTTTCCGTGCAGGAAAGACTGCTGGCAGAACGCATGCGGCTCCGGTGCAGCATCATACCACTCGAGAGCGCATGCCACCGATAGGGCATCACTCTGCGGGTGGATGAAGCGATGGTGCGCCTCCTTGTGCCTCTTCTTCTGCTCCTCAGTGCCACCCCTCCCCGTCACCCCGTGCCGGGCACGCAGCACACCGCATCGCCTTCTAGCAGGGCCTCGAGGCCAGGGGCGGCCGCAAAGTGAAACAAACCCGGACACGGGCAACGGGGCGCGGTCGAAGCTGCGGCTGCTCACCAGCTCCAGCTGCTTGACGTCCTCGCTCCCCCGCGTGCCTTCCGCGTCCTCGTCCTCCTCGCCCTCTTCCGACTTCTCCTTGCTCTTCTCACCTTCTTCCGCGTTGCTGCTATCCCCAGCTGCGAGTCACACAATGCGCCGCCGCCACCTTGATCACGTCCTTCAGATCCTCAAAGGTAGTGATATCAACGGCTTGATCACGTCCTTCAGCTCCTCAAAAGTAGTGATATCAACGGCTTGATGCCCGTGCAAGCAGTTTGCCCGTGCAAGGAGTTGTGCCACCATCCGCAAGAGAAGGCAGAGAGCGCTGCCGATCCTCCAAGTGCGATTTCCCCGCCGCCGCTGGAGGTCCAGGGCCACCGTGTGCGGCGGGCACAAACCCCGCTCGGCAATCGATGGTGAGAGCCTCGGTCGCAAGCTGCAGGCCGTGGCGTGGCAGGGCACAGGAAGCTTGGGGAGCAATGCGGGCTGCAGGGGAGCACTGCGATGCTTCATCCTCGGTTGAGTTCTGGGAGTTGGGCTCGGAAACAGGCGGGCGTGCGGTGGTAATAAAGGGGGCGTACTGGTGAAGGGAGATTCCTGGCTGATGGCTGCTGCGGTGATCACCGCGAGCGCCACGCAGCCCTTCAGACCGCGTGACTCCTCCAGCTCCAGTGCCTGCGCCACGCATCCCGTCAGCCTACCAGCACTCCTCCAGCTCCAAGTCTGCACCGTGGGGCCCTCAGGAAAAACTTGTGGTAAGAAGAGTTGGTGCGGAGCTGAGGTGAGCCATGCTGGTGACAGCCAATCGGGGCGGGCCAGCAGGGCCGTGCAAGGGACGCAAAATGGACAGCGGCTGCTCCGCTCATTGGCTGGCATTGTTGCGGCCGGCGAGGCTTGACGCTTAATTGAATGGATCAAACCACTGTTTGAATGTCATGTTCATGCTGCATCCATGCCGCATTTTATGCTATATCCACATTATGTTCATGCAATATTCAGGTTGTGCTCATGTTGTGTTACACTACATTCACGCTACACGCATGCTCATTCACGACACATTCATGCGGCGTCAGCATGGGAACCGGGAAAGGCGAGCCGGAGAAGGGCGCATGAGGCGCACCGCGAGCAGCATGCGCGAGTGCCGTGGGCTGACAGGGAACCGCGCCATTCGTGCGCCCAATTCGGTGATCTTTCCCTTGCCGCCACGCTCCAGGGCCCCGAGCCGGATGAGGGTCTGCTCAGCCTGCAGGTACACTCTCTCCCCCGTCCCCCGGTATGGATGTCACCCTTCCACCGGCCAACTCCAGATGCCCTTGTCCTCGGACTGTTATCAGCCGCCAAGCGTCCAAGGCAAAATAAAGATGATGAAAGCTAGGCATGGAATCAGCCTCCAAATCAGGTGTTTCTGGCGTCCCTGCCTGCCCAAGTGGCTCGTCGCCCAGACTATCTGCTGTGGGTGGAAGCCTGCCTGCTGGGGGTGGAAGACTGGCTGCTGGGAGTAGGTAGCTACCGGGGGTGGAGACACTACCTGCTGGGGTGGAGACTGCCACCGGGGGAGTGGAAGACTGCCACCTGCTGGGGGTGGAGACTGCCTGCCCCGAGGGGTGGAAGACTGCCTGCTGGGGTGGAAGACCTGCCTGGGGGTGTGGAAGACTGCCACACGGGGTGGAAGACTGCCTGCTGGGGGTGGAAGACTGCCTGATGGGGGTGGAAGACTGCCTGCCGGGGGTGGAAGACTGCCTGCTGGGGGTGGAAGACTGCCTGCTGGGGGTGGAAGACTGCCTGCCGGGGTGTAAGACTGCCTGCTGGGGTGGAAGACTGCCTGCTGGGGATGGAAGACTGCCTGCCGGGGGTGGAAGGCTACCTGCACTGAGGTGGAAGACTGCCTGCTGGGGTGGAAGACCGTCTGCTGGGGTAGAAGACTGTGTCTGCAGGGGTGGAAGACTGCCTGCTGGGGGTGGATGTGCTCCGGGGAGGTCTGGGCGAGGGGCGGACCATGACGAGGTCGGCGGGTTCGGGGGCGGTGGGGAAGGGGAAGTTGCGGACGTTGTCGATGGCCATGGAGCGGAGCTGCAGCACCACGCCTTCCAGCGGCACCTCCTCGATTTCTGCGGGTGCAAATTCAGGGAAGCTGCGCTGAAAGTGGGCAGAGCTGTACAGCCGGTAGCAGTGCCCCGGCCCGGTACGACCCGCCCGTCCCTGCCCACCCCTCCACCTCCAGGGCTATCAGTCAACGGCGGCAGGGCAGGGGGACCTGTGGGCTGGAGGAAACAGAGAGGGGCAGGTAAGGGGTGGGTAAGGGGTAAGTAAGTGGTGGATTAGTGGTGGAGTAAGGGGTAGGTAAGAGACCATTACGGGGTGGGTAAGTACTTTGAAAGAAGTACTTCTCTCCACCAACACAAATTTGTAACCCTGGGAAACTGCACTTTTACGGTGGAATGAAACCTTGGAATTCCCTCTATGGGCCTCGTTAGGGGGGGCAAGGGGTGTGCCAGGAACGAACCGCACGCTGGGCTGCCGAGGCTTTGGACACCCACTCAACTTCGTAGCGGCTCAGCCCGCCCCCGCGCTCGAAGCTTCGCACCTGTTCCGCCCCAGACCCCTCCCGCCAGGGCGTGTCGCTAAGAGAGCTCTTCCCAGAGGAGCGGCCTGGTCATACGAGGGGAGCGGCCTGGTGTCCTCTGAGAGACGGCCTAGTCACTCCACGAGGAGCGGCCTGGTCATACGAGGAGCGGCCTGGTCGCTCCTGAGGAGCGGCCTGGTGTCATACGAGGCTTCGGCCTGGTCATCGAGGGCGGCCTAGTCACTCTGAGAGCGGCCTGGTCATCTGAGGCAGCCTGGTCATACGGGAGCGGCCTGGTCATACACGGGGGAGCGGCCTGGTCATACGAGGGGAGCGGCCTGGTCATACGCTTTTGCTCCATCGGGCACTGGAAACTGACTGGGCCCCCGCAGCTTCCAAGCACGCGCCTGGAAGTGGCATCGCAACAGCTGCGCACGGTGCGTTTATCACAGGTACAGCACATTTTGATAGGTCCCAATATTCCAGCAGTCTAGGGTGTTACGTCCACCCTTGAAGGGCGGCAGGACCGGCTGGGCAGACCTTGGCACGGCCAGCGTCCACCACGTAACGGATGCCCGGGATTGTGAGAGAGGTCTCCGCCACGTTGGTGGCCACCACGATGAGCCGGGTGCCCTCCGGCACCGGCTCAAAGACCAGTCGTTGCTTGTTTGGCGGAAGCATTGCATACAGGGGCAGCACCAGCACTGGGCCGCCTCCTTGCGCGGCCTCGCTCTGCTCACCCTCCGCGCTTGGCTCGCCGCCATTGGCTCCCCTGCAGCGCGCCACCTCCCCCCATCAGATCCTAGTCACTGGGTGTACCGCTGAGTGTCATTGCAGAGCTCGAAGTGTTCAAACGCACGGCGTAGAGCTGGCGGGGCAGTCCTCCCTCTTCCCATCAGTTGCCTCGCGTCCTGAGCGTTCTGCACCTGGCACGTGGGCTGCCTTCCCGTTGATTGCGTCTAAGCCGGCTTAAAGTGCGTAGATGAGCCAAGCCCAAGCTCGCGCTCACATCCATTTCAATCATCTGTGAATCTAATGAGCAATCAGATCCAAACCAATCACTGCGATGCGATCCAGCCCAGCAACCAATCGCTGTGATGCGAGCCAGCCCAGCAACCAATCACTGTGATG
>LGRX02016513.1:0-21570 GCA_001247695.2 Cymbomonas tetramitiformis
TCACAGCAGCAACATTCGCAAACATTACCACAACATTCACAGCAGCAACACGAGTGGGCATTCTCAGCAGCATTGGGCGCACAATTGGGCATTCACAGCAGCAAAACGACTTGGGCATTAACAGCAGCAGCGCTTTTCCAGAAATAAAAGATGCGCACAGTTGGGCAGTCACAGCAGCAGCGCTTTTCCAGAAATAAAAGATGCGCACAGTTGGGCAGTCACAGCAGCAGCGCCCCGCGGTCTTATTGATGCCGCCGCGGGGAAAGGGTACCTGCAACTTTCAGTTAAGCATACAGCAGAGGTTCTTGGGGCCGCTCCCATGGGTTCTTAGGTCCCACTCCTTCACAAGCGTTTCACGGGACGGTGCCCGCCGGTTCTAGGGTCCGGATTCCCTTGTCGTTGAGGGGTTCGAGGTTGGCATGCACTACATGCAAACAGGCGGAGTGCAAAAGTTGACAGAGCGTACCCTTATCCGTCGCGTTTGTTGAAGCGTAGGAACCTGCGAGTGCACAGAATTGCATAAAAAATCTTACATCGAGGCAGGGTTCGGGTAACACACGCAAACACACGCAAAAAAGAATGCATGCACGCTGCGCAGCCGGGGCGCACTTGGTCAGAATTATGTCGTAGCAGCTGTTGCTGAGGAATTTTGTGGCAGGCTATCGTGACACCATGCGTGGGCCCACACGCGGCACGCCGCCATCGGTATCGTCGAATTCAAAATGAGCGGGCAACCAGATCGGCATTTTGAACGAATAGTATTGGCGTCGTCCGCTAATTCCACGAAACTGTGAACACCCGATTATGGCCAATCATGCGCCCATCTACACGTTCAATGAACCTGCTACCTTAATTGTATGAAAAAGTGACGATTAGAGTCTAGGAAATATTCGGATCTGACGCCCACAGTATTCAATTTTCAATCGAACGACAACCTGATTTTCTATTAGAATCTAGGAATCTTTCGAGAAATAGGTACCTATGTAGAGTTCAGTGATTCAGTCTGTCTTGTGTCTCAGCATTTAGTCGCGATTTTTTCTTTGAACGTAGTCGCGGCCCCCCTCGCGCCTGGCAAAGCCTAACGTGAGCACGTCACCGGAGCGAGGGGGGCTATTATTAGTTGCCTTCAGGATACTATCACTATCGTTGGATATATCTGTGCATAACTATCGTTATCGGTCGATAGTCAACATTTTTAAATAGTAAACTATCACTATCAACCGATACTTTCATTATGATTATCACTATCATTCGATGAATGGCGTGCTGATTATCATTATTCACCGATTGTATTTTTTCAACTATCAGTTGGCAACCGATATTTTAAAAAAATCGACCGATACCATGCCTTGGTCCTATGACA
The DNA here is from genome assembly GCA_001247695.2 of Cymbomonas tetramitiformis. Taxonomy (NCBI): domain Eukaryota; kingdom Viridiplantae; phylum Chlorophyta; class Pyramimonadophyceae; order Pyramimonadales; family Pyramimonadaceae; genus Cymbomonas; species Cymbomonas tetramitiformis. Next base: position 1,364 of record LGRX02016513.1, read on the forward strand.
AGGACCACCGTTTCACGATTTTTTTGGGCCGTCAGATGGCCTCTAGAGGTCGTATCCCATGAGCTCATGACTATTTGGCACCTATATATTGGTTGGGTGGGCGTGGTTAAGTCAGAAATCGCCATATATATCGCGTTTGAATGCAGCAAAGTCAGGCACCCGATGAAAATCTTGGTTGCCTATTTTCACATATTCAAAAAGGTGCTTGAAATGGTACCCTGTCGCGATTATGAACAAGGGGCGGCAATGTAGGGGCTGGCGGGGCGTGAGGGTATTGCTGGGTGCTAAAATGGCGGTGTATCTCTGTTGTGGTTGAGTGTGGGGTGTTGTGAGGGATTTTGGGTTTGAGATGTGGGTGCGGCATTGGAGGGCAAGTTTTTTTAAATATATTAAATTAATCCCGGGTGTCACATGAAGTCCACCGGACCGGGCTGAGCCCATCCACGGCCTTGCGAAGATCGAAGAATATCTCAGGCACCACAGCATCTCAGCCGCGCCACGTAGACAAGATCTCCGGGTCGCCGCGCCGGTTCACAGCTGGCGCCAGCAACGCCGACAAGAACGACGAGGTTCGGCACCCTGTTAGGTGATACCGTTTCAGCAGAACAAAACAACACTTTGCAATTGGGCATTCACTGCGGTTCGCGTGTCGTGCGCCCAGGTCGCGGCACGAGCGGCTCCTGCGGTGAATGCCCCCAACTTGCCACAAGACCTAGTTGGTACCCTTCGAGCGGCCAAGCACGAGTTCACGTCGATAATTATGAAAGAAACTGCGGGCAAAGGCGTGCTTCGAGCACACGCATGGCAAAAAGGCATGGGTCAGTTGTCCAGACCCGAGCTGGCGCGTCGCCAACCATGAATTCCCACAACCTGTCATACGGGCCCGTCGGGGAATTCACCGCTGCCAACGCCCACATGGGTCGAATTCACAAATACAAACACAATGAAAACTGAAGGAAAAAAACATTCGGCTGCAATGCTGTCAAAAGGTTGCAGTCAGGTGTTCGGACTCGAGCTGGCGCGCCGTAAGCCGTGAATTCCCACAACCTGTCACCCAGGTCCGTTCGGGGAATTCAACGTTGCCACAGCCTGCGCAGGTCGAATTCACAAAGGTAAACATCATACAAACTGCGGGAAAAACATGGGTTCGGCTACAACCTCGTCAAACGGCAAAAGTCAGGTGTCACGGCTCGAGTTAGCGCGGCTACGGTTGTGCATTCCCAAACGCCGGTCACATACGCCGGTTTGAGCATATTCGGCAAGCAAGCCCTGCGAGGTTCGAATTCGCATAGCAAATGGTGCAAAATATGGTACAAAAAGGCCGGGCGCATCGTGCACACACGTGAATACCGCTGAGAGTGCCTGTGACGGTTCGCCGTTGCGGGTGTGAATTTATGACAAACGCAGCTTCGGGCTATCTCGCCGCTAGGCGCTCAACGGGAAAAATGCCCCTCTGTGGGAATTCGCGAGCGTGTTGTGAATTCGCGAACGTTTTCGGACAGCTGCGGATCTCCACCGCTGCGGAACGGCGATATGCGTGTCTATCGCTGTGCTACGTAAGACATGTCAGGCGGCAACGCGCTTCTGCCACGCCGGCTCGTAGATTCGCAAAACGGGCGCGGGTCTAACTTACACTCGCAGACTGTAGATTCAGGCTCAGATGGAAGCATGCAAAGGAGAAAGGCAAACGAGCAACACAGGGGGCAATTCACAGATAAAACAAGCACAACGGCGCGACTTCGCACATACATCAGAGTGGCGTGCCGGCACTCTGGGGATCCGAACCAGACTCTTACAAACTGCTAGTGACAAAGCTCTCATGTGGATTCGAAGTATATGTATGCAAATATCACATTTAATACTAGGCCACAAGAGGCAAATATCACTATACCGCAGAATGGTTTTGAAAGGTTCGGATCTCCCTTTTCGAAAGCAGGAGCTAGCTAAATACTCAAGCGAGCATAGTGGAAGTCCGTGAATGCCATTGTCGTTTCGGATGCCCTGTGGCCATTGGTTCCCAGTGACAGCGGCGTTTGGTGTCAACGCGCGCTTGCGTTTGCCCTGTCATGCATCGCCGAGACGTCATGTGTGGTCGTGTCGTGATGTCACTTCGCGTGATGTCGTGCTTGACGCTCTGCGGTGCCCTCGGATCGGCACGGGCTGGTCGCGGCGACGTCGATGTAGCGCTTGGCGAGGCGTCGTGCATGATTTAAACTGGGAGGGAGATCTGAGCTGGAGGGTGAACGTGATATGCTCCGGGCGCTCGAGCGGACAATGAACTGGGGTAGGACCGTGACTGAGGGGGGAATGACAATTACTGAAAAAGGGGGTCATGGTTGGGGCGTTTGCTGTCGGCTGAGACGGGCGCGATGGGGGCAAATGCGGTGGGGTCTGACATGGGCTGCGGTAGCGTGACTAAATATGGGGGCTCTGACAGGCCTTTCAGGGGTGCCCGAGGGACCCCTTCTAAGCGTGTTCATAGTTGTGACAACCCTTCCTTCACGATTTTTTACCAATAGTATTTGGACTAAGAGCCACCTGGGCCGCATTCTTATCGCAACTATAACTCCATACTAATGATAATTGGGCCTTGATACGAGGTAGAATTATTATATATACTCTCAAAATGGCTGCATCGTTGCCCTACATCCGGAAAAATATTTTTGATCCAAGGTAGAAAATGGTTTTTGTACTCTTACATAATATGAATAACCTGGTATTAGGTGATATGTGTTATCCGGAATGGGCCCATATGCTATTATCTTTTACTTAACCCCTAAACCGATTTTTGGGTAGAATTCTACCCAAGCCGAAAATTTCACTGAAACTTTCATTTCAAAGTCGTTTTTCATCCAAATTTAACTTTGAAGACAGTTTTGGAAACGTCTATGTCAGGCGCATCCGGCCATGCCCTCAACTCCGCCCTTATCGAAACTATATTCATACGATTTGAGGGTGAATCTTGAAAATATATAATTTTCTTCGCTTGCAAAGTTGTTTTATCACCCTATCGTTTCCTTAGCCCTAGTTAGGGTTTGTTCTATATAAGTACTATACTTAGATACTTGCATATTTCGTTAGGGTCATGGTTAGGGTGTTGTAACGCGTATGAAGCATGATTATTCCAACGTGGGTGAAATGATGCCAATCAACTTTCAATAAGTTCGTGAGTACACCATAGTTGCACACACATATGCTTTAAAGCGATCCGGCTTAAAAAGACGTTTCCGGTTATATCTTCAAACTTGGAATTGGATTTTAGAAGCTATTCGTCTTGTGAATATATTTGTGCAAGTTATGAACGTTGGGGGAAAATGTACTTCATGTAATGTGCTGAAAATCACGAGGGGAGAGGTCTGCAGTAGCACACCAAAGTTGGGGCGGGCAAACGATAAGTTGTATTTCCATATTTATTAACTTACGAACGGCACTGTATCCTCCCTCCCCTGCAATATTCTACCGCTGCGATCTGTTCCGTCTATCGTTTCCCATGTCGTTGTCCCACAAGTCCAGTTTTATCGTCCACATCCGGTCTACGCCGACTATGAAATTCAAGTTACTCATAATGCACAATGACATCGGGTGCCACGTTGGCGCCCCCAGAATCGGCAGTGTGAAGCGTAAGCCCCGCGATTGACATTAAATGAACGGTCTAAGAAAATTGGTCACCGACGACAGTGTCACAAACGCGCTGTTCTATGTCGCTTTTTGGAGGCATGATCAGAAAGCTGTGGTATACACTAGAATAACAAGGTTTTTGCTCAAGTTTTCTTAAGTTTGCTTAAGTCGGTATAAATCGGTAGAATTATATACCCGATGACATAGGAATGTCACCAAGCCCGCTTCAGGAGGCCCCAGGGTTCACGCGAGAGCCCCAGAATGACTGGCGCGATGCCAGGAGATATGACTCGGAGAGGCTGGGTTTGTAAAAGGCCAAAGATTTGTCTGGCAGTCGACGAAGTGTAATTATACATACTGTATCGGATAGGATCGGTGGTGGTATAAGCGTATAATAAACCGTGTGATGGGTGTTCGTGCGATGGACGCAGTCACGCAGACGAGTGATGCCATGTCATCGATCGTGGCCTATGATGAGGTTCAACATTTATATCCATATCGATTATGAAATACTTCAAATTTGCGGCGTGACACAGTTGAGAAATTGCAAGTTCAAAATTTGAGCTCACTTGGTCAACCTCACTCGTGAAACCCCACCTTTCCCTTGGGGACGTGTTAAAACGCAGCCTAGTGGGCGCATGGTGTGATGCTAGCGCAGTATTTTATTTTATTTGGTCTCCATATTTCGTTTCAGTATGTCCACGCCATGTTGTGGGCCGTTCTTGAAGAGATTTACGCTCGCGCTTGGAACGCTTTTTGGCTTTGGGAAGTTTCGACGACATGGCGCTCTTCGATTTTCTTAAAGTAGAATAGTGATTTATTTCCATTATATTATTATACGGTAACATGACATTTTTGTAGCTACGCTTAAACAAACGCGTTTGCACTCGAGCTTTCTCTTCTTTGCAAAATCACAGATCGGCAGACCCTTTGCAAGCGGGAAAAACGCTATTCTAACGGCGTTTTGGACTTTACCGGCGTTCTCCTTGTGGAAAACCACCACTTGACGATATTTACATCACTTCATTTGGTCAATTTTTCGAAAATATGCAGGCACACTTGGCAACCCTATCTTTTTGGCGACAGTTTTTGTCAGCTTGCGATTCGTTCGTGGCATTAGCTCAAACAGAGCGTCAAACCTGCGGTTTGGAGATCTCGGTGAAAACCCGAGATGCCACACAATAGAAGAGTGTTTCCTTACACTCATTGACTTACCCTCTCCTTTTTGAAAGATCCGCAGGTTTTCAGGCCCTTCCATAGCGGGAAAACCGCTATTTTCACAACTATTTGGACTTCACGAGCGTTCTCCTCGCGGAAAACTACCCTTAGAGTACCCCTAGTTCGTTTGGTTTGAGTATTTTTTCGAAAAGATGGAGGCACTCTTGGTAACCCTATCTTTTTGGCGACAGTTTTTTCCAGCTTGCAAATCGTTCGTGGCATTAGCTCAAACAGAGCGTCAAACCTGCGGTTTGGAGAGCTCGGTTGAACCCCGAGATGCCACACAATAGAAGCTTGTTTTTTCACGCGTTGTACTAACCCTCTCCTATTTGAAAGATTCGCAGGTTTCAGACCCTTTACTAGCGGAAAACCCGCTATTCAAAGGACTATTTCGACCTCACGAGCGTTCTTCTCGCGAAAATTCACGTGGAGTAGACCCCATGTTTGTTTGATCTGAGTATCTCTCCGAAAATATTGGGGAACATTTGGCAACCCTATCTTTTTGGCGACAGAATTTTTCAGTTTGCATTGCGATAGTGGCATTAGCTCAAACAGAGCGCCAAACCTGCGGTTTGGAGATCTCGGTGAAAATCCGAGATGCCACACACTAAAGGTATGCTTCTATTGCTCTTTTCACTCTCCTTGTGTGTACGACGATGCTTTTCTGCTACTATTCTCGGTTTATAGACGACGGGTGACCTGCCACGTCATCATAACGCGCAGTGTAATGCAGACACGTGGCAGACACGTAGGCTGTGATATGCGTTTATGCGTTACGGTATGCCTTCATTATGCTGTTTGCTATTGTGGTTCGAGTGATCATCGAGCAATCAACGGAGGGAGATATCTTTTTGGATTGGGTGTGTTCATAAACACAAGCCCCGCGTCAAAAAACGCGGCTATACAACTATCATCACACGCGTATTGTTGCATGAACGTTGTCTATTCGTTTAATTACAAGTAGAATGTTTGCTAGTGTTAGTAGTGTTACAATATATATATGTCGCAAAAGCCGCAAGTCAGCAACCAATGGTCGTACAACATATTCTAGCGTTACTATAATCACTATGTAACTAAGGCACCCTCCGTCACGTCCGTCATTTCGTAGGTAAAAAAACAATATCACGGTAATATTGTTCTTCGGTTTGACGATGAAGTTGTTTAAGTTGGTCGGAAGTCAGAGAAGATCTGTCATGTGGCAATCCCTCTTGTACCAGCATTCTCTCTTGTACTCGCCTGTTGTACCTGGTCCGAATGAACGGGAGAACACGCTGAAATAGTATGTGCTTTTTGTCAACTACCGTGCGAGAGTGTGGACTAGGCATTCTTCTTTGAGCGTGGGTAGGAGGTGGGTCGATTGGGAGCAAACTTGAAAATGAAAATGCATAGCATGAGAACATCTATACAGTAATCACTCACCTTTAAGGAAACTTGACGTTAAGGAAATAGCCAGCGTTTCGAGGGGGGTACCCAACTCGATGAGAAAAGCTGGCTGGATTTTCCGACTTATGAGATGGCCTGAAATAAGGAAAATGACCGCTGGCTGCCTAGCTGGAGAGGCATTTCTTAAACTAAGAAAACTTTGCCGGGAAATTGACAAATATGGTATATTTGATGGGTTTTCATGATTCGTTTTGCACAAAACTTGTCTTAAAGGTTTAAGTTCCTGATAGTCTGTTTCAGAGATAATGTCGTCATGTAAATCTTGCTTTAATTTCTTTAAGCTGCGCACGGCTCTCAGGGTCCATTTTCTCGGAAATTGGACACCTTAAGAAAACGGGCTGGCTCGGGAAGGTGTCCACGTGGATGGTTATGGAATTCGCTGGCTGGCTCATGAGATCGCGGTCCACTATCCATAGCGTTCTCATAGGCCGCGCTGGCGCGCGGGGGTATCCAACTCGATGAGAAAAGCTGGCTGACCTGGATTTTTCTGTTTTCTTACGGTGGGTGATTACTGTATGGCGAGACAGGCACTAAGTATAACAAGTATAAAATAAAGTATAACTAAGTATAATTATCAATGCTTGGTCTTACAACATATTATAGCGTTACTATTACATTGCAAAGTACGTAAGTTACTACGAGGCAAGAGATCTCGAATTAGTTCATTCCACGGAAAGTAATGATCTACTAATCTATCAGCTCCCAGTATACTCCGTCTTCATCGTCCATTGCTTCCTGGCACATAAATATTTCATAAGAACAGCGCATACACGCAAAATGTTCGGTATGCTCATTTATCGCAACAAGATGCGAGCCAGCATTAAACCATATGCGAACGTTTGCAGGAAGGTCACAATAATCGCATTTCATGACGAGTTTGCCTTGGGGCATTCAGGTAGCTTTTGGGCTAAGTGTGGTCAGTTGAAGGTGGCAGGGGTGGCACGATGGTGAGCGAAAGCAAGGAATGAAGGCTGAGTAAGAGGTATTGAGCTTTTTATACCTTAGTCGGAGTCGGAGGCGGACAGCAAGTGTGGGACTTCGGTATCCTGCCAGAACTCGCAATCCGCGCGGTCGACACATATGTATCGATGTGGGTTACTAGTCACTAGCATAACACGTGTATGGTACAAGCAATGGTATAAGAACACCGATCTTCACATTTTTTTATAATCATTGTATGTTACATTATTACACAGTGGTTGTTACGTTCCATGTGTATTCAGTTCAAGACTTATCTTGCATTATGACTAATCGTGACTAATCGTGCAGGGAACCCGCCGACGGATCCGAATCGGTTGAGTCGTCCAAATGATAGTCCCATTCCGAATCTGTGTCCTCGTCAGCTTCTGCAAGCTCAATCACACTATCGCAAGCCTCCCGATCGACACAGATGTAGCGGTGTGGGAACCTTCATGAAGGGGGTGACTTTGTGTCACTGATAGTCAACCCCCTTTCTGTGTCACCCCTCACTGTGAATGAACGACCATATCGCAACGCGGGTGTCTCATTATATTCTCATTTTTTGAAAAGTTATGATAATGAGGTTTTCTTAATATGACTGAATAGCATTTGGAGAGTAGATAATGACACGTTATTTCAAAATTTAAAATTTTAGGGTATAGCCCGAAATTCGGGGTTTCCGGGCGATTTTACGCCCAGTTTCGGGCGGTGCTCAGGTGTCAATCGGCGGAAGTTATGATAATGAGGTTTTTTTATATGACTAAATAGCATTTGGAGAGTAGATAATGACACGTTATTTCAAATTTTGAAATTTTAGGGTATAGCCCGAAATTTGGGATTTCCGGGCGATTGTTCGCCCAGTTTCGGGCGGTGCTCAGGTGTCAATCGGCGGAGGTTATGATAATGAGGTTTTTTTAATATGACCCAATAGCATTTGGAGAGTAGATAATGACACGTTATTCCAAAATTTGAAAGTTCAGGGTATAGCCCTAATTTCGGGGTTTCCAGGCGATTTGTCACCGAGATTCGGGTGGTGCTCAAGTGCCATTTGTTGAAAGTGGTGATAATGACGATGTTTTCAGCTTGGATACGTCAAAGTCATTCCAATCAAACTGAGTCTGAAGAAACTTTTGTTCATATCTTACATACACCCCGAGAATGGGAGGCTTTAATGCTAAAATGGGTGGCTCCCACCTTAAATCTAGGGGTGTAGGTCTGCACGAGACTGTAACTGTGTGCGTAGCACAAAAATTCAACAAAAGGCAAGAAGGATGCTACCAGATAAGACGTTGGTGAGACTATGAAAATATACAGTCTTTATGTGAACAGGCAAAGCACCCAGGGTTAGGGGTTTTCTTGCGGGCGCGGTATTATTCATTGTAAAGGCCGGTACGATGGCAGTGCAGGTGCGAGCTCTCAGTTCGTTTGCTGGCTGGCTTATTAAGCACAACTACCTATTTGCTAACGGACCTGTACAGGTCAAACGTTTGCACAATCACCTTGGCGCGCAGAACTTGTTCAGACACTTCCAGGTGCTGGGCGAGCTCCTTGTACCCGTTGTACTGTGCGATCGCCGACCGTTTCTTGTCCGTGTCCTCGCAGTTCAAGTCTGTCCAGAGGCTTTCTCCTATCTTCTCAGCGTCAACTTTCGCCGCCGGGGTGAGTTCGATCTGACCTGGCCACTGCGGACCTGCTCGTGGTGGAGAAGCGAACATCGCCGGTCGTGATGGAGGAGAGGCTCCCGGGACTTTGGAGCCCGTTGGCGTCGTTAAAGCAGGTGACCCTCCTCCTGCGCCGAGCGCTGGCGCTCCCGGGTAAAAGCCTCCTCCGCCCAGTTGGAACATTTGGGCGAACGGGCCTGCTGCTGTTACTGCCTGTTACCGGTGACGTACCAACCGCCCCCCCCCACACCAGTTACAAGTTCCGTGTCTTTCAATCTGGACCTCAAGCCAGAGTTCCCTCCTCCACAATAAACACAAACAACTTGAACGTAACAACTAGCTCCTACCTGCACGGCTGTCTTCAGGATCTCCCTCATCGCTGCAGCCTCCGAGGCGTGGTGATTGTTAATCTCCTTCAAGGTGTCCGCGTTCTTCTCTAGCATCCTCTGTTGGGCCAGTGCATTATTTTCGAGCATCTTCGCCTGGGCGTCGTGGGCCATTTTCGCAGTCTCGGCAGTGGTCCTTTGGAAAGACTCCGTTGCCTCCTTCAAAAGCGAGTCCCGAGAAGTAAGCGCCTTCGTGTTCTCCTCCAGCAAAGCCTTCTGCGCCTTCGTGTTCTCCTCCTGCAACACCTTCTGCCCTGACCAGAAAGAACCCAATGTTGTCTGGTGCTCCTCGGCACGAGTCTCCTCCCGTTGCTTCGCCTCGGCCACTGCATCTGCAGGGCTTCAGCGTGCTTCGTCGTAAGGAGCTCCACTGTCTTACGGTTTTCGTGTCGCTCGGCAGACAGGGCCGAAGCCAGCTGTTTTTCCCCGCGCAGACGTTCATCCTCCACCTTCTTCTGCATCTCTTCTCGAAGGCTCGCCAGTGTCTCATCCGCCTTCTTCTTCTCGGCCTCCACTGCTTCCTTGGCCTTCTTCAGCTCATTAAGGTCCCGCTCGCTTTCTTCACGTTTCCGCTTGTCACCGACGCTCTGCAGCCTCATCGTCTCGTCGTCCACCGACACCGCGAGCAAGGCACTCCTCAACTCCCCCTCTTTCACCCTCTGCGGAGGTCCGTCCATGCGTAACAAAACATCGGTCAGTACATACCAAGCTGTAACAAAAAAACAGACGATTTTAACTCAAGCAAAACTCCGTACTCACCTCCTTAGCCGCATGCATGGCAGCTGCTTCCGGCGCAGGCTGCTTCTTCCCCCGTCGCCGTCCGACGTCGGCCATGTCTTCGTCGTCGCTGTCATGATCTTCGGCAAGATCCATAGGTACACGCACTTCCGGTACCGGGGCTTTGCCCTTCCCGCCTGGGATAGGGGTCGTGGTCTTCGGGGTGGAAGGCAGCTTCCGCGAGCTTATTCCAGTCGGGAAATCCACATATATTGCGGTTTGACCGTTGGTGCCTAAGATGATCTTTCCCACTACTCGCGGAGGGGCGCCCGCCTTGAATTGGCTGTCCGCCAAGCACCACTTCCTAGCCTCAAACTTCCCGCCAGCCTCTTTGCCCAGCCCCTCTGCTACCTCGATCTTCTCCCAGAACAGCGCCAGGACCCTCTTGAACATCTCGCAGTGCTTGTTCTCCTGGGTAATTTGTTCTCTGTTTAGCGGCTCTTCAAATCTGGCTTCCATCAGGCGCGTGATGACGACACCTGTCAGAGAAACCTTCGAGCTATTCTTCTTTGTTATTCGCACGTGCGGGTAGTTGCCGGCATACTTCTCCTTTCGCTTCATCTCCAGCTTCCGCTCATACAGAGCGGGGGCCTGGAACATCGTGAAAGTGACCTGGCCCTGCTTGGGGTGATTGCCGTTTATCGCCATGTAAGTGGCGTGCCACTGGCCAGCCCATGTCAGGCAAGCGAACTTGTGGGCACCAACAAACTCCTTATTCATATATCTTGACTATGTACTACAACGAACGAATGTATTACAAATGAAGTTGGGTCAGTGACAGGTTCATGGTCAGGCAAACGAACCTGTGGACACCACTAAACTCCCTGTGCATGCTGGTCGACACCCTCATCCCTTGCACCACTTCATACCGGAACTCCAGGTGCCGCTCGCACTTGATAGCAGCCTTGAAGGCCGGGCAGATCGACTTTCCCTCCAGTATGCCGCTCTTGTTCAGTACCTTGTTTACCTGCTGATCAGGAACAAACTTCTGGTAACTGACAATCGCCCCGGAGTATGTTCGCCACTTCCCCGGAAAGACGCGCCGTGAGATATGGAAGCCCATCCAGGTCGGCGGTTATCGTGGTTACCAGGTTGTCTATAGGAGGTTTGCCTGCTGGCAGTGCAATCCTGGTAATACCCTCCACCTCCTGGAACTTGTCAATACCAAATACTACTGCCTCGGTAACAGTAGCCAATACTTCGCACTCGTGTCGGGGATGCATGATAAGGATGGCGTCCGCGTAAGGACAGTCCTTTGGCATCTGGTACAACATGGTCTTCACCGTCTGACTAGGATTACCTCAGAGAGCTGAGTGAATAAGTAAAGGCCAAGGCCAAAGAAACAGTTGAGATTTCTAGAGTAAAAACAGCCGCATGGCAAAAAGTCAAATAAATACCTAATTCTTACTGCAAATATATGCAATGAGTCTGGACATAGTTCCTAAGAATCGACATAGCTTGATTAGTCTTATATAGTGCATAATATATAACCCTGCACAATATATGATCCATCAGTAGTTTCACAGTCACTATCAAGTAGAAGGTTTGGTACTGCCTCCTACAGTAAGTGGCGTACGGTAGATATACTAGAGCATGGCTCTGACATAATTCTGATACCGTACTCGGCCGTTTGGTCGTGTCATGTAACTGACGTTACTGATATGACGTGGTCATGGACAAATGTCTGCGACACACATTTGTTCGGACCCCAGTGTGTCCAAAAATATGTGACCGTTGAATACTGGATGGGCATCATTCGGCATCTGTAATTACGTGCCAGCATTGTCACCACACCCGATCTGGGTATTTGTAGTAGTATGACCACTTATGATCGCGTGTGTACACGAAATCAATGGTGGTTTATCACCTCGCTCACGTGCCAAGTATCATTATCAATAATTTTGAAATCTGTTACCAATACCGACGGTAGTATGTATATGATCATACTCCACCATCTCAGTAATCGGATGCCCATATGCGCAATGCCGAGGCGTGTATAATCACTCCGCCGGTGGTCGACATGCTCGTCATCTCAGTGCGTGTTTTGCTGTGTGCCATCACTCATCAGGATGGACTACCGTTTATGACAGTAGTATATGTGATATAACATGGGTTATATTTACAGTTTATGTACTGCGTAGCATGCGCTTCCGGTGTAGCGCACTGCGCCTCCACCGTTTCACACGCATACGTCGTAAGACTTCACGTTATCCTTTCGTTTGATTACTAACGCGTTTCTTATTAGCCGCATTATTAGCTTGTGTCGCCCACCGGATATTGCATAATGTGTAGTGCAATGATGTATTAGTTCTATCAATCATCCACATGTGATTCAACGGAGAGTGTGGAATACCCGGTTTCGCACCAAGTACCTTATGTATTACTATGTCAAAAATGGCAAACCCGATAGCATTCCTACCACTGTGAGCATATCGTTGTGGGCAACATAACCCAATGAACGCTCGATCACCGCGATCACGTCACATGCATATGATGTGCTCCGTGCATCATGAACCCTCGCACATATCCCTGTATAATGCGACCAATTTGGATGGTCTTGATTATAGGATAGCCGATTGCCAGCGTGTACGTATTTGATCACCCGCGTTGGTTTCAACCGCGTTGTTGGTGACACATATCCATCGAACACGTGCATTATCTCAGGTCTAGTTCTTAAGAATGAATACACTTGTTCTATCATGCTACAACATTTACCATTGTTGAAACGTTCACACCCTTGCATCTCGCCCACGAAAGAGAAACATGTATCCCTTCTGCCTTCATTTGCAATGTTCCATGCTTTATACGCAGTGTGTATATATATACGGGAACACGCAAAATTCCCGGTAGTCTCGCTTGATGGTGACGGGAACACGCAAAATTCCCGTTTGACTCGTAAGCATGGCAATCCCATCGGAAATTTTCGTGTTCTCGGGAAATTCCCGGTAGGAATGTCCATTAATAATTACATAAGTCTGTGGATAATCTGCATAAAAGCGGATGTGTGCGCCCAATATGACAACAAATGGATAATCCACGCCTAATCTGGATTATCAGAGCGTTGCCCCTAAGAGAATATACTTCCCATTTGGAGGGGGGAATCGCCTCCTCGCATGCTCCAGAGGGTACCTCGATTTCCTCCTCTCTTTTTGAATTAACATGCAGTGACAACATCAAATGTAAACATACATACATACATACGACTATACAGGAGCAAGGCGGACATACGACCAGGCTGAAAGGGACAATAAAAGGGGCCATGGGGATTATAAACTACACACCCCGAACAAGGGTGTGTGTGTGTGCGTGTTATTTATTATCATTAAAAAGAAATTATCATTGTTCGAGTTTATATTGATATATATATATATTTACATACATAAGAAGAAATAAATAAGACAACCGTTGCCGGATATGTGGCTTTCATCGGAGCAGCCTAGCCCTCGTTCATTTACTTAAATGCATACCAATATAACAGTCTACATCATAACTGAAAGTAGTTCCTTTCTTATATAATGATATCAGCCTCGACATCCTCTACTTGCGTGTCATCCGCACCACCCCCTCCCACGTCTTCCGCATCTCCTTCCTCGTTCTCATGTTCGTCGGTATTTCTTGTCTCGTCCACAAGTTTCTGAATGTCACGGAGCTTCTTCAACAGCGCCGCCTCGTACCACTCCTCAATACAATTTCGGTCTCGTATGAAGAGCAAGCCAACAAAGCGCTCTCCAATACAAATGCTGGCCGCCTTGAACGCAATCAAGCGCAAACACGCAAACCCGGTGTGCTCCATCAACAGCCCGTATCCCCATTCTGTCAGAATAGCATTCGTGGCCTCAACACCGATGACTTCTCGTAGAGAAACCTGAAACACGAGCAGCATCCACACCAGCATGCCCCAGAAAAGAAATACTAGCGTGTATGTCAACCGTTCCACTTGTCCATCCACTTGGGGCACCACGGTGAGCAGGGCAAGCCGCGACGCCCGGTCCATATTTTCCTGAGTGGCACGTCCCATGCAGGGAGCAGATAACTGACCAACACCCAGATATAGCCTCTGCAAGAAGAGATATATCCGACGGTAGAACGCCACCGCCCTCTTGTTCAGATTGACAAGAGAGTTTATGGTGCCCACGATCATGAGCGCCAGGGCCTTGTTGAAATATTCAAAGTTCTCAAACAGCGCGTACGCAAGAGTAAAAACCGCATGCAGCATCATCACGGCAATTTGACTCATCGCAAATTTCCCAGAATCTCGAGAGACCATTTTGGGGATGACCCGCCAATGGCTTGGCACATCTGTACTGTTCGACATCACGAACAGCGCCTGCAGCGTTGCGTTCAAAGGCAACAGCGCAAGCACGATGCAGGCCACTGAGTAAAGGCGCCCCATCAGCGTTGGCTCCGGGAATGCGTCGCATTTTCTAGGATACATGTCTAGCTCCTCTGGGAGTAGTTCAACGGCCTCTCCAATGAAATGCAGCGCGCTGCACGTTGGGAAGCCAACGCACGCCTCGGTGTGCATGCCCGCATCCGGGCATCCCAGCTTTCCCTTGAGCTGCTCGCAGCACTCCAGGGATCGAGTATAGGTGAACCAGATCACCATCGCAAGCATGACAAAAAAGTTGTTCACCTGCCAGGCCATACCGCGGCAAGCTCATCACTGACGATCCGACTCCACCTTCTCAACGGGGTGCCCGAGCCGAGACCGACGCAAGCACCAGCAAGTCAGGGCAGCTACCAGGCAGGGCCAGTGCACAGTTCCGTGGAAAGAAAGGCACAGGTCCGCAGCCCTCTGACAACATGCAGCAGTACAAGATCCCGGTGGCCACCAACGCGCGTGGCCCTGAGAAAAGTGCAGGTCCGTGCTTGTGTACACATCACACCAGGCAGCCCCTTGTGCATGGCCCCTCCTGTCACCTCCGCCCCACTGACCTCTCTCCTTTCAACCCCCTTTGCATCTGCCCACGGCGTTTTCAGGGCCGGAGCTCAATTTCGCAGGAGCGAGTAAACATCTTGTGCCTATCGAGGTAGTACTTCCGCTTCGGCCAGCTGTCCAGCGCAAGCGTGGCCCCTGGCAGCGGTCCAATGGGCGATTGAGGGAAGGGCCTGGGCACTGGGCTGCTCACTTGTAGGACGATGCGCTCCGCGCGTGTGAGCTGCGCCGAATGCGGAGTCGACCACAGGGCGAGCAGCGGGTGGGAGGAGATTAGGAAGAGGGCAAGCGCCCACGGGGATATGGAGGGTCTCTGCCACAACGTCTGCTGAAGCCCCCCTAAATATGTCCGATGGGCAGCCACTCGCTCCCAGTGACGTTCTTGGGACACCTGCCGTGGCCCCTTCTCACACCTCTGCCTTAGTGTCACGCATCTGACTTGGATGTTCCCCCTGGCATTCCGTCACCAAGGCAGCTTGCCTGGCGCCGCCCACATCCACCCACAATCCACGCTGGCCGTCGTTCTCAATCCGCGAAGGTCGGCGCTCTGAATCTGCGGCTATAAATGAGCAGCTTGCAGAAGCGCGATGACATCCCTCCCAATGATACGTCCCTCCATCCAACGGTGAGCAACTTCCCTCATCCATGCTGATGCCTGCTGGAGGAAATGAGAGGCGCGCCTACGGCACACACCTGTACTAGTTGCGACGCCTGAGCCAGCAGCTTCTCAACGGGCGCCTTCTGCTTCAGGTTGCCGGGAGTGACCAGCTGGCGGTCGAGCCACAGCCAGGCGCGCTGCCCGAGGGTCTTCCGATCTTTGGGGATGTCCTTCGGGTTGTCCACCCACTCGGCCATTGCAAAATGGTCCTCATACAATGCCACGGCGCACATAGTGGCCCAGATGTTTTCTGCGCTGCACGTCATATCAGCAGCCTCCACCATCTGGTAGAGCTCCTCCGGCACCGTTGCTCGCAGCCCCTGATGGTTCCACGGCGCCCAAGAAGCGCACTCCCCTCAGCAAGCTATGCACCAGCCTATCCAATCCGGGGGCTTTTGGGGTTTCTTGAATGGGTAAACTCCTGGAGGATTCGGGTTTCACATAAATCCCCCAAACCCCCAACACAGCTACAGGTAATATTGTGCCAAGATGATGAAGAAGACTGAAGACATGACAGACCGAGATCCGAAAAGGTCGTGATGAAAAATGAGTGCTGCTCCCATGAGGACAGCGACGCTGGATTTATCCGAGTATATATAGAACCAATGGTGCAGTGATAGCACAACAATCCGGTAATTTGTGGACGGTGGGTTTGCTTCCCGCTTCGCTTGATTTACGGGGAAATAAACAAAGATATGACACCAATTCTGAAAGAGAATGCCACAAAATTGAAATTGAGATACATTTAAACAACTCATAAGCACATCAGATAAGATACTAAAAAAGGGTTGTCATAAACAAACCAATCCTCTTCCCCATGTGCACTTGGCCATACAATCCGTCCGACCACCGCCTTCCTCCGCATTCACTCGCCTGCACGATCCATCCAGCTGGCGACCTCCTCCGCTTCCACTTGGCCATCCGCTCCGACTTCACTACAGGGAGACACGTCGGTGGGCAGAAGGGCCTCCGCACCTCCAGAGGAAAGAACGAGTGCAGCTTTGAGGCGAGCGGCTGCTCTGGCTCGCCGACCCACAGTAGGTTGGCCAGCGCCTGCGTCATGTCGAAGTGCCCGGCAGGTCTCTGCAGAAACGCCATTTGCAGCAGCTGGGCCCGCCGCAGCCACCCAGCGCCCTTCACCTTTTGGAGGGCCACCATGAACACTGACACAAACCAGCTGAACTTCCTCCCAATCGGCATCTCCCACGGTATCAACTCCAGATCCAGTGCCTGTTTCCGCAACTGCTCCGCTCCCTCTCCACCCCCCCACCAGTATCCGGCCTCATAATTTGCTCAAGATGACAGAAATTGAGACGGTCATTGGGGCGTTCGCCGGCACACTCCTCTCCAGCCGGTGGTGAGAGCCCGGGCCCGTGGATTTTGTGCCCCAGCAAATGGTATATCCAGGGGAAAAAATCTTCATGGAATACCACATCCCACCTCCGGGCTTGCGGGCTGCTCTCCAGCGCTCGGAGCTGGGGACCGTTGGATTCAAATTTGCGCCAGCTGACGGTCGATCCAGAGTGAAAACTATAATTCAAAATTTCATCATCCATTCTCCGGCCTTTGCTCTCATGCTCAGCGCTCTCTACGGACAATAGAGCCTAGCCGTCTCAACTGAATGAGCGGCCCGCATCTTAAGATACCCGACATCGCGCCTCGTCCCAAACTATCACCACACACCCAACCGCCATGGTTGTTGCAATTCACCTCCCCATCACTGCTTTGTCAACATCCCCTACCATGGCTGCATGCCAGACCCGTGCAAACCGTTCAGCTTCACCGCGCCTTTCCCCGCCATTCTATTCTTAAATTGGAGCCAGCGTAAGTTTAGTGGTTTCAGAATTTGCCACCGACTGACCTGAGCCTGTGCCACTACATGTGACAGTGCGGGTTTGAACTGTCCGAGAGTTGCCTACATCCTTGACAAGTGTACAAGGCAGAAATAGACACGGAATCAGCTCTGTTCTTTTGCACTTATGCAAAGGAACGTCACGGAGTTCTGCACGGCAGTATTCTTGTGCGGGCGCGCTGCAAAAACCCTCTACAGCTCCCTAGATCAAATCAGGTATTTCGGAAGTCGAGGATGGCTGCATCCAGTGGAAAACAGCCGGCACCAGCCGTCGCCGAAACAGAGGATTCAGGGGAAAGTGACTCAGCAAGTCCCAAGTTCCGGGAGGGCAAAGTCGGCTTTGGCAAAGAGGATTCCGGGAGACGCAGCAATTGACCGGACAAAAAAAAAATCTAGACCGCCGGGGGTCCTCCGCTTCTGACCAGGAAGCTGAGAAGGAAATTATAATGCCGGCATGGGACCCTATCTTCTGCACACCAGGTCATCCGCGCACTTCTTTTGCACGCAGCCGCACAGCTGTCTGCGCGGCCTGCAGGGAACACCGCACGGCCAGTGAGTGAGCAGACATGCCACGTTATTGCCAGCGGCCTGTGCAGGTCAGCACACCTTTCTCACGCACAGCAGGCTGGTGTTGCTGAGGCAGGCGTGGATCATGGCCGTCCCGAGCATGCGGTGGAGCACCAAGTGCTTGCGGTCATCATCCTGGACGCGCGGCGCGCTCGGTAAGTGCCTTGGCGTGGTGGGAGCGCGCGCCTCCTCCGATTCGCAGTCCTCTGCAATGCTCTGGTATTCCTGGAAGCGCCCTACGCCCTCCTGGCTGCCACTTCCCTTCCGACTGTCGCTGCTCGGCCTCTCAGTACGCACCCTCCTTTTGCCACGCACCCTCTCACTGCCACGCTCCGCATTGGTGCCCGTACTCGCTTTGTCCGAAGCGCACGTGGGTCGCTTGGAACGGTGGAGTTGATCCAGCATGTGGGACTCCTCCTTGCACTGCTCCTGCAGCTCCAAGAATGGCACGCACAGCTGCAGCTTCATCAGGTCCAACCCGAGCTCGCGGCAGAGGCTGCCGCCATTCAGCTGCGATCGCAGCCACTGCCTCCGCCACACCCTGCCGAGGGCTTTCCACCTCCGCAGCGGCGTCCGCAAGAGCGTCAGCCGCCTCTTCCCCTGGGTCTGCCCCTCCCCTTGGTGCGCAGGTGGCGGCCCAGGCAGGGACATCAGATCCGCCGGCACCTTCCGCACATCCGACCTGTCGAGCTCTCCCTTGTCCCTCACGTCCTTCAGCCCGCCGCCCATCTTAGTGAACTTCATGACCAACGGCAATCGAGCCATCCGAGGCCGTTCTCGGCACTGCTCACCTCCCGTCAACTTGTGGAGGGCTGAAGTCCGCTCCGCCCAGGGGGCGTTCTCATTTAACCCGGGTGACGACCCAGCGATAGACCTGCGGTGACAGGTTGGCGAAGGCGTGGCCGAAGCCCTCCGCGAAATCGCGATGAGAGGCAGCTTGCCCGAGCCCTGGGGCAGGCGTGCCTTATGCGAGTACCCGGCAGCAGCTGCGCCCGTGGTGGTTCTTTCTGACACTTTTCTTGAACTTGGCTTCCGCTTCTTGGCCTTTACACGGGAGGTCTCGCGGGAGGTCTCGCGGGAGTGAGGAGTCAGTGCAGCAGATGACGCGTCAACTTCACTCCCGTTTTCACAGCTCTCTTCCGCGGCCAGCAGGGGGGAGCCGCGCTCCTCGAATTTCTCCACAACTGGCTGCGGACGATGCAGGGACCGTGATGGTGGGGTGGACTGTGCACTGATACTCGTGCCGTCGGGGCCCCAACCGCTCGAAGCCCCTTCTACAGATTCCTCCGGAAGCAGCTGGTTCGTTGGGATATGCAAGTCGGCATCATCGATCGAAGGGTCCTCAAAGAAGTCGTACAGGGCCACGCCGGAGCGCGCGCCATCAGCACGGCCTCTGCCCTGGGGGCCAAGCTGGCAGCTATCGTCGAGCATCTCGCCCGAGCCTTGATCTGGACGGCTGCCGGCAGAAGCTTGGCATTGCGAGTCATCAACAGAGATGGACGCTGCCACGTTGTAGTCCTCGGATACTTGCAGTGACACCACAGGTGTGGAGGATACCGTCGAGCGAGCATGGCTTGATCGTCGGAACCTGCTCAACTCTCGAACGCCCCTCGAGGCATGACCGAACGCGCTCTTGGCGCTCTTGCGGAATAACTTGGTAGCTCGCGACACTTTTGCAAGGATGCCCAAACTTGAACCTCGCTGTTCGGCCACACGCCCACACCCCAGAACTCAGCCCGCATTACAGGCAAATGCTGACTGCCTCCCCCCAAGAAACCCATGGCAGGGCTTTGCCAGGCAGGAGGCAAGGGCAAACGATGGCACCTTCACCTTCGGGACGCCCCCGCAGATCCCCGCGTCGTCCCCGGGAAGCCACCGCAGATAACCCCCCCCTCCTCCCTTGTGAAAGCCACTGCAGATATCTCGTCCCCCTTGTGGAGGCTATCACAGATGGGGGCAGCATATCCGTCCTCAAGCCTGCATAGGGGCCATCCAGGCACCAACGCCACACTGCAACCGGAGCAGCAAACAGAGGCGCAGAAAAGCGCTGCAGACGGAGCAGCAAACAGAGGCGCAGAAAAGCCTGCAGACGGAGCAGCAAACAGAGGCGCAGAAACGCCTGCAGACGGAG